>CM077876.1:85148617-85366117 GCA_039720435.1 Amazona ochrocephala | reverse complement strand
TTTACAATAGAATTGCTACATTTTTATTGGAAAAGCATATGGAATGCTTTATAAATATTTTATGTTTGGCATGAGGCAAAATTTCTTCAAAGGAGTATGAATGGGTACTTGAAAATTTATATTTCCAGTTTAAAAAACAAAACAAAGCAAAAGAAAAACAAAGCAACCAATGCAACAGGCAAAATCATATTTATTTTTTTTTTCCCTGAAATTATTCTATCATTTTTATAGTTATGTATATAAGAGGGTAGCATATTTTGGCTCTTCAAAAACAGAATGAAATCATCCTCAGAGGAAAATCTGTGAGTTTACAACACTCCCAAATAATTATGAGATATCAAGAAACAAATAATCATATAAAAAAAGCAGTACTTTCCTTTTTGGATCCAAATAAGCAATGTAACTGATTTTTAACAATACCATTTTGAGATTATTAAAATTGTACAGCTCTATTCAACATACAAACATAACATATGGAACCAAAAGGAAACATTAATTTGTATATTATTTTTTCTCCTTCAGAGCTTTGTTAATTTTTATCTTTACATAAATCATTTTAAATGTTAGTGATACTACAATATTCCTTCTTACTGACTGAGGAAAATAACTTAAAAAAAATGATACAAGTAATCACGTAAAGCTAGTATGCATATATTATGTATACATATTTGTGAAGGCAAAGAGAAAACTTTAATGAAAGAATAATGTTTATAAAATTTGGGAAATTTCTCATACGTCATCAGAAATACCATAGTTTCCTTAAAGTTTATGCAGAATGTATTAATCTCACACTTGAAAAAAAACTGAGACTGCACCTTCAGAAAAATGAGGGACAGAAATTAACCTTAACAAGATTCAAAGTAGTGCTTCTGAAGAATTTAAGTCATTCACAAATTTAAGCTTTACAGGAGTTTTTTAACATTTCAGATAAGCAGACCTCACGTTACAACCAAAAGAAGTGACACTCTTCTTTTGACATCTCTACTCCTAGTTGTGCTGTCTTACGCCTTACCCACTGTCCCTCTAAAGCCCAAAGAGAAAAGTTTAAGGACCTAAATCATTAGAAAAGAAATGCATTGTACAAGTCAATGTTCTTTTTTTCACTATTTTTGTTCCCTAGGTCAGATCATATAGGTTATTTTGCAGAGCTGGTGTTAGGGTAGGGACAGGAGCATGCAAAGTATAGCAAGTAAAAGCAGGAGAGACTGTTTCATCCAGCAGTATCTAACCTCAGTTAAAAATTCACTTGAAATACTAATTTTTCTTCAGCTACAAAATCCTCATATTTTCTAAACAGAACTTCTCACATTCTTTCTTGTCTTTTTCTTTTGAGAGGAGGAGGGGGGAGAGGAGAAGACACCACAAGTCTTAAACCAGACTTGTCTATTTAACCCCAGTGAGTAACTGTTTGCTCTTGATGCTAGGAAAAAAAAAAAAAAAAAAAAAACAAACGGGTTTTTGTAGAAGTGTTCTTGGCAAGTAAAGGTAGCTAGCACTTGCTGTAAACACAGGAAGGTATAATTAATTCCCATATTTCTGTCCTGTGGGAACTGAGCCCCTATCAACTCACCGTTAGAAGTTTGTAACCTCTTCTGAGCCCCCATAAACCTCTGCTTGCTCACCCTTCTTGAGATTCTGGTCTGAACTATTTCTTGTAGGGAGAAATAAGATGACAGTAGTTCAAATGTTGCAATTAGTAAACAGGATAGGTTACTTTTTAAGCACTGTATGGGACTTTTGGCTTTGAAAACTTTGGAGGTGCAGTTTTAAGGTGACCACAAACTCATTTCATCTCTGTATGTCTCATTTTTCCCACTAATTATTGAAGATTAGGACAGCTTTATTCCATACATATGTCAAAATGTGTTCAGCTATCGCAGCAATGGACATCACAGCACCTTTGGGCTGGTAGTCTTCCTGCCAAATGGAATTTTCGGACTCAGGCTATGTCACACGTGGCTCCCTTTACATCTCTCTGAAATAATTCAATGAAATGCTGTTTGGCTGGCTACTTTATTGCAACAAATTTATTATTTTCTATGACCTCTGTACAGTGAGAACAAAACGAAACAAAACAAAAAAAACAGAGGCCTGGACCTCTCCAGATCAAAGCTTGAAATTAACGTTTAAAGTTCCTGTATCATATTTACACTAAAAATTGGTTTTGTATCCATTTTCCTTCCTTTGTAGATTTTCAGCTGTGACACTATAATTGCTGAACAGCGTAATGGGCCTGGATTCTTTTCTTAGCACTTTTGCTCATACTGCAATGCGGTACAATGGGATATATTCTGCATTGTTGGAGATGCTGTCCTGGTAGGATGTTAAACCAAGGTCCTTTCATCTTTTATGACTTTACGCCTAAAAAAGTAAAATTCTTACTGGCATTCTGAAAACAGCAAGGAACACCCATGCTGCTTCAGCCAGTATATATACCTCTTAATGCAAACATAAACCCTTCAGTATAAACGTATTCCAATTCACACCCATGTGAAAACTATTTTCAGAGCCACTGTAAATACTGAGTCCCTATGCCCAATGCGAGTTTACATGCACCTAATTTATTCCCTTGTGAGCTCTTGCAGCTACCAGCCACCAAATAATTTTGCTTCTCCTAGACAAGCTACAGAATAAGAGATGCAGTGAGCCCCCTCTCAGACTTACGTGACCGTATTGAAGCCGTGGCAATTGAACTGCTGGTACGAAGGACTGGAATAGCTGGGACTCCTCAACAATAGAAATATTAGGAACACCTGTGTCTTTATCAGAAGGAACATTTCAAATAGAGGCACACATGTGTTATACCCTTTATTAAAACTAAAACATAGTTAGTAGTAGTAGTAGTGGAGGTTATCTGTTGTCTAAGTGCAGACCTTGCTCTTAAAGTGATAACATTAATGTCTCTATATTATGCAATTGCACAAGATCCTTTCCTGACACCATATAGTTAAACTACTTGTTCAGTTTCAGGTGCCTGAAAAAAATCCTTTTCTTCATTTAAATGATTTTTGAGAATGGGATTTCTCAAATGTAGGCTGGGAAGACTGGATACACAGATCTAAGTCAGGAATTGTAATTAACTAGATATAACTTAAATCTATTTGAGAACTGGTTATATGTAACCATAAAATACATTTGAAATTATATTGAGAAGCATTATTTCTTTTTTTTTTTTTTATTCTGGTAAAACAAAGCACATCTAGAATTCTTATTTAGTCTAATCTTCTGTAGCTATAAGCTTTTCAGTTTTAAAAAACAAAGGCAGCTTTCTCAATGGCTGAATATGTGTTTTAGTTGTTAATGTTAGGCAGCTGAGCGTAAAATGTTAGGTTTATATTTTTAAATCATTCTAACAAGCACGTGCATGCATCTGTTTTGAAAGTAAAACACAAAGGTAGATTAGTTTGAGGTTTGTTTGGGGTTTTTTACTGTATTTCTTTATAACTCCTAGATATTTCCTGTATGCGTAAATGATACACAACATATTTCAGTGTACATAAAGATGCTTTGACATAATTTTTAGTCTTCCAAAGAGGCAATAGTCTCATGAAATGAATCAACTTATCATAAAACAAAGGCCCAGACTACTACATCTTAATTTTTCCCAGGTACCACATTTTGTGAGCTACCCCCCTCCACCCCTATCCCTCAGTTTAAGTAGAGCTACTGAGAAATTAAAGCTTTGTCTCATGTGAATCTGAATGATTAGGACTACTTCTATTACAAATGATTTAGCAGTAGCATATGGCCAGCCTAAGAGCAGCAAGTTCAGGAAAGGAACATTACTCCCTCCAAAGAAGTCCATTGTTCTCCCTAAAAGAGACCATCAAATGACTCTTTATTGAAGTGGAAGGACTATGAATGTCCAGAATGGATAGACTATTATTAAATAAGTAAATTTCTCACTTAAAATGTGCCCATATATATACACATATATATATGTGTATATACATGTATATATAGTAGATATATATGTTCATATATATTGCAGAAATAAAAGACATTTTTTTAAAGTAAATAATGCAAATAGGTATGAGAATTGATAATAAGTTTCTGGCAAGGCAGAAGATTAATTACAGAAATGGCAGTTGCTGCATGTGTGGTTTTCATTGTTCAATTAACAATTCAGCTTAAATTCTATTGCACATCACCATATTTACTTCTTGACAATCACATAAGAAGTTTGGAAATTTTGTGTCATACACTGCCTTCACAGAGTTGAGAAAAAGAAGGTAAGAAAAGTCTTATCCTGGATTATCTTGTCTAACTCCTGATTATTTGAAAACTACTTCATATTATTCCCACTGAAACAAACTTATATTTTACTAAGTACATGGAATGAGATAAGTTATATCATTTCTCAGGGTAATCACTGTATTTCTCTTAATACCTTACAAAACTCACATCTGCAAGTTTTCACAATGATAGAAATCTTGATGTACAGGCATGTACATCAGTAATGCAAAGTTTAGCTCTAAAGGTAGCAATTATCAAAAAGTGTTTGTCTTTAAGCTTCCTTTTTTGCTCTTAAGTGAAACCTTCTGAGATTGTACAGAGGACCTCAGGTATCTACTTTTGAGAAAAGAGCAAAGCAGAAAACTTCATTTAACAGCACCCTGAAAGTAGTGATGAAATAACATCCTTATGATTATTTCATTATTTTAGAAACTAAAAATTATAAATAGAACTGAAAACTTGGTTGGAACTGTTGGCTATCAATCGAGCTATTTAATCAATAGATAACTGCATTGCAGCCTTTACAAACTTCTCCTTCTCTTACCAGTGTCAATGGGGACAAGCTTTTCCTAAGTTTATAATAAAAACAGATAAAAGGTTTTTCCCTCTTTTGAAGTATTCAGAAATTAAGATCGGGCAAAAGGCCAAGATCACCAGCTACATCTTTATAAAGGAAACCAGTGGTAGAGTTCCTGTGACTGACCTGCCGTGGATGGCAGCTGTCAGTCCATAAAACTGGCCTAATTCCACATACTCCTTAAAAGCATTGTAGGCAAAGAAAGAGTAACCAAGGTAATTAACTGCCATATTATGGTGTTATTTATTGCTCCTTCATCATACTGCTTTCATTAACAACTAATTCTAGTTGGTACAACTTTACCATATGCATAGAACCTCCAGGCCCAGAAACATGCTACTGGTGAATTTAATCATTATTTTGAATAGAAAATTTGAGGATAATTTTGCAATTAATTATTTCAATTTTTTGTTTTTATTTCTTTTTAAAATAGACTGCAGATAATTGCTCTGCCTAAAAGAAGTTTTCTAATTTTAAGTATTTGCACCATGTTGAGCAAAATGAAGATTTCTACACTGCAGTTAATTTATTACAGATGGCAGATCATTTTATACCATAGCTCTTTAGTCATTAAGAAGCACAATATAAAAGCTAGTGAACATCAACTCTTGAAAAAGCGACTACTTTTTTCTCTGTCTCAGTTCTACCGTTTGACATCACCAGTGTTGTATCAGGAGTGACTTGCTATATGGTGAGGAAGTGAAAAAGAGCTTCCCGAAAGAATAAACATACACAGAGTTGTTCATCTACCTGTACTTCAAACTACTTCTCATCCTTCTTGCTATTTCTCACTTGTTATTGCATCTATAACACTTTTCAAATTCTCACACAGAACACCTGATGCACTTCACAGTTACAATTGCTGCCAAAGGAAAACTGAAGTTACTGAGTGAAGGTCTTGAACAGCTGGAAGACAAGGGCTTGAGGTTTCGTTCAGTTTTAGCCCTTCTTTCCTATTTCAATTTCAGACATTATGTTACAATGGTGCATGCATTGTTATTACTGGCAATAACCTCTACTCCAAGAAGCATTTCTGGCATATTAAAGACAGAGAAGTTCAGTTACATTTCATCTTTCTATGTGGTGAGACAGTCATTAACACATACTTACTTTTTCAGTGCAAGATCTAATAATACAATCTAAAATGCGAGATAATCTTGTCATAAAAAAGGAAGCATTGGACAAAATCTCAAAACACCAAAGCACAACACACACAAGAAATTATGAGAATTATCTCCACTACCCATCTACAAGAGCTAGCGCTTCTAGCCTGACTTCTAGACCAGTCATTATGTGAGACTATATACAACCAAAAATAAGAGAAAACATGTTTTCAAGTGAAATTAATTTTCACCTCATACCTACACAGCAGACTGTTAAAAATCATCAATTTTATATAATGTGATTTATGAACTATTACATCTCCTGTTTTATGCCAACTTTTTTGTCATATATTTTTTCTTTTTTCTTTTTTTTTAATACATTTCTTTTCAATATATATGGCTGAACTGCATTTTAAACACCTTCTCAATTTTCCAGTGTTATTGCTCCTTTGAGTCAGGTTCCTTCATCAAATTGTGTTTATGTACAAACTTCACCTTGCAGTTTCCTATTCCTTAAACTTTCTACGTAGAGGTGGTTTTGAGTCAAAACATAATAGTCATATCTCAACCTTATTTAGTCCTACTCTTTGTACTGAAAGCAGTCTGAACTGATATAGTCCAACTTATGCAGTAATGAGATCCTTGTTGGTGAATTTTACATATTCCTAAGCATTTCAGGCCCAGGTAGTGCCATGTGACTGCTTCTAGTTCAGAATTTCTCCAGTTTATCTTCTAGGCATAGATTTCTATCCAGAGAGAAAAACCTACTCTCAAAAACAAAAGTGGTTTCATATTCTCATAATTTCTGAAAATCGCTTAAAATTTCACTCATGTCGTCAGCAGGGGTATCTTCATAGTATCTCTGTGTGAAAATAACCCTTGGAGCCATGCTGTCTGAGCTAACTGTCTGTCCACTTATCTTCCTTAGACTTTTAGCTAACAAAATTTTTAATTTTGCCTCCAGAGGTTTTCCAGAGCTCTCCCAAATCTTTTTACCTTGTAAAAGTAATCCACTTCTAAAATCTTCTCTCAATAATAAACGTAATGAATGGTAGATTGTCATTATGCTTGAAAACAGGAAACAAGCTCAAGAGTTTCTCCTTTAGGGAGATAAAGTCCTTCCTACCTCTCCACTTACCCCAGCTGGCTTTCTATTTCTGAAAACAAAACAGCCTTTCTGCTTTGAGTGGAGCCCTTCCTTAAACGGAGCCAGATATACATACATACACACAAATTCTCTGTAAAAATTAGAACTTTTCAATAACTGCCAGCTTTGACAGAAGTTGACTTGAGAAAAAATAGAAAGGAAGCTGTCTGGTAATGTAAAAAGCATCCTGTTCCAGCATTTCTGTTTTGTTTTTTTTTTTTAATTTCTGAATTATTTCTTGAAAACTTTATATGAGAAGGCAAAAGTCTAAACCAAGCATTTTTCTTAAAAATCAAAATTTTAAATTGATCTGAAATCCTATTTTTATAAAAATATGTCAAAATTGAGCTCAAAATGCATTTTCAAGTTCCAGAATTCCCTTTGGAAAAGAAATGGCAGGGTTCTGAATGATATTTAAATCACTATCTGTCATTTTTCATCCAATATTCATGGTGGAATCTTGAAACACACAATGTTAACAACATAATCTGCTCCTTTTCTTCACCCAAGATGGATATTACTGTTCAAAATGAAGGTTACAGAAAAAGTTATCAGTAAAAGCAGCATTTTCAAAAAAGGCACAGGTATATTCTTCTAACTGTCAGAAGCTGTTCTAATTCATGTTAGCTAAAAGAGCAAAGTAAGAACATGAGTTTCATGCTGGAGTATGGCTTTAAATGAAAAGGTAGCAAAATGTACATCTTAATCTCTTCTAGTAGAAGACCTCTTTTCCTCTGTAAGCTATTTACTTCAGCTTTGCACTGCACTCTGATGTCATGCTTTAAGACCTAATTATACCAGAGGGACACTTTCAAAGACTGAATTTAATGAAAAAATAGAAAGTATTTTAAACAATATTCAGAGAAGAGCTCTTATTTCAAATTCTTTTTCAAATTTATGTCTCACTCCTCATGATTTCTGGAAATCTGTATTAGTGGGGTGCAGTTCTGACACTGAGTTACATTGTCCCCGATATGGAGTGATGTTCTCTCTAATTCAATTTTCCTTTCTTGACTCTACATTCTTACATGCACATACATGCATGCATACTCATACCTACTCACACACAGATACACATAAAAAGACATTACTTGCACAGATAAAGTCTAGTCATCTTTTCTCAGGTTATCTTCACAATCATGCTTCCATATTTTTCTGCCCTTACATTAGGCCTCTATCCGCCATGGATGTGTTGTCAAAATGCCTGACACAAATGTACATCTAAGCAAACAAAAAAGGAAAAAAACCAAGCCAACCACAAAAACAAACCACAGAACCAAACAAGCCCCCTGCCCGTATGTTTCAGCATGCATAAAGCTTGGCAAATTCAATGATTTCAGCAAACTGCTGTTTCTTGATTATTATATACAGACATGGGTAAAATCTTTGAGAGACAAACAAGTCAATCTCAATGCTATGTGAAAGAAGTATTGAGAATTCATCTAAACAAAAAACAAACAAACAAAAAAGAACCTCAAAACAAAACAAAACAAAAAGAAAATTAGACATACCTCTTGAGAACTCAGAGGCTCAGTTCACATTTTGAGATGGGATAGATCTGCTAGGTAAACTTGAACTGAAGCTCACTTTTTTTTGTGATGTTTTCACTCCTTAGATTGCTATTGTACTCTCTGCCACATTTTCTCCATCATCTTTCACACCAGCTTGCTTGTGTGGTATATTAGATCTTGGTTTGCTGCCAGAGGCCCACCACACTGCTCTCTCACTCTCCCTCCTCAACAGGACAGGTGAAGAAAATAAGAAGGAAATGCTTATGAACTGAAATAAAGTCAGGGAGATCACTTACCAATTACCATCGGGGCAAAACAGTCTTGACATGGGAAAATTAATTTAATTTATTGCCCATTAAAAATCGAGTTGGATGGCAAGAAACAAATAGAAAGTAAAACACCTTCTCCTCACCCACAATTCTTTCCAGGTTCTACTTCATTCCTGCTCATGTTAGCATCTGTAGAAGTCCCCAGAAAAATTCTAGTTTCTAACATAGCATCCTGATTTGTATTTTAAAATATGCTGACTTCTGCTGACAAATATGGGATAAAGGCTGCTTGTGAGGCAGCTAGACTATAAATAAACAAATGAAAAAAAATGCATCCAGATTCTGTGGGTACTATTCAGGTGGGGGTGAGCATAGGGCATAGTTGTCTTTAATTTAAAAGATCCAAACTGGTTTTGCATTATTACCAATTATTTTATTATTCATTGCTGAGTTCCTTTGTTTCGCAGCCTTTTCAGACCCCAAAAGCTAACAGAAGCTTCTTTCCTTATTAAAAAAAAAAAAAAAAAAAAAAAAAAAAGCTGCACAAACATTGCCTATTGTCCATGAGGACAATTTGTTCTACCTTATAATACAGCAGACCGTTGGCAGAGAAGAGAGTGAACTGCATGCTGACAATAAATTCTCTAAGTATATACTTGTTAACTGTTTTTCATGATTGTACTATAAGTTTACTAGGAAGCAGTAGCTGTTGTAACACTATATTTTTCACCACTCTACAAAGTTTGACAGACAAAAGAAAACATCAATAATTTGTAAACTATAATAAGATCTCATTCTATATAAGAGTCACTAGAATAATCTGGTAGTAACCTCCAAAATTTCTGTAGGGTTAAAGCTTCTACGCTCTCCTCAGTAATCATAATCATATGGCACTTGAACCTCAGGAAACAAAGATATACATTCCGATGTATATTTTCTTTTAAATCAAACCAATATGTCAGGAAAAGAAACTTAATGTCCATTCAGAGTTTATATGACCACACTCAAACATCTGTGTCAGCCCGAAGACACTGCCTAGATCAGGAGGCTACAGCAATAAGTTTTCCTGATGAAAGTATTTTGACGTTTTTTTGGGGGCAGAATGGGATTAACATGTAAATTTCTCTTGATTCTTAACTTTTAGATGGTACAGTGGCACATAGTGTAAGCATGATTCTACTGATCACTTCTACATTTTTTATAAGCTAGGAGGTGATATTAACTCCCCTTTCCCTGTTAGTCTTGAGGAGGCATGGGATTTTGTTTATCAGCTTTTTTGAAAGCAGATAGGACTCATAGAACATTACATTACTCAAGAAACAGTCCTAATTTTTTTGTCCAGATAAGCACTTCCACTGGACACTGTTGGTGATAGATTGTTCTTAAGGATTCATTTGTTCAGGATTTTTTTTACAGCTCATCTTGGTGCACATAGATGACCTCCAACTGTTTAACCTGGCAAAAAGTAATCTAGATCGCTGATGGCAAAAATCCTCTTCAGATTTTGATGAATTGTGACAAAGCATTTCTACAATTTTGTTCTGCTGGTTTGTTACAGAGAAAGAAGTAATCCTCCCCTTTTGTCATGCTGTTCAGATAACCTGAAATATTTGGAATTGTTACTATCATGTAGGTAAAATTTATGTGTAAAGTGGTATTATGTACTGTGAGAAAATAGATGCATCTAACAGGACCTAATAGTAATGTGTGCTTTCATAAGTCTCTTTTGATTACTCTGGGTTTCTACTTTCTGCAATGCCTCATGCACAAGGAAGAGTGACAGGAGAGATTATTCACTTTAGTTCCATTAGTTGCAGGTAAATGAGTATCTTCTAAATCTACAGTCAAGACATACTTGACTGCAAGCTATCTGGGTGAACTTCAAACTAGAGGAATGTAAATGAAGAAAAAAAAAGAATAAGAAATTATATTACTTAAATGGACAGTGCTCACTAGAACTTTTTCTGATAAGGAAAGCATAATGGAAAGTATAACAAATAGTAAAATATAAAAAATACCCAGCCAAGAACAGGATAAGGAGCTTCCCAGTTGGCCTTCTGCACTTGGCAAGGAGTTGAAGAACATTTACCCTTTTAGCTATTGGGCTGCCTGTGTTTATCCATAGGGGCTCTAGATTGTGTTAGCAAAAAGTATCCTGACATCTTTAAATTGCCTAGAAAGAAAAGCTTGTGAAGAGCAGTTTTGTCCTTTCGCATATTTTATAAGGAAGTCTTTACAGAAGCTTTTGTTTGCTTCTAATCTGTAAACTATACCAAATGTACTGGCTCACAATGCTGCTAACCACATATAGCCTATATTCTCCTCATTGTGATCACAGGACCTGGGTGAGCCATTTTCATACAAAATAATTGAATGTTGAGAAAATGTAATTGTAGTTTAATGGCAATTATTTGCCAATAGGGGAATAACTTTGATCAAAAGAGAAAAACAAAATAAAGCAAATTCCAGAATTTCTTATTGCAAAACCAAGCTAATTTTTTTGAAATCATCTTAAAAATTAGTTAGGTTGCGACAAAATATTTTCTTCAGTCTGACATCAGATATTTGGAGATGGTCATCTAAGCAAAAAATGAGTATGGGGAAATTTGCTTTAGCTTAATTTACTAGTAATCCAATGCTAAGAATCATAATGGTACTTTCCACACAGCAGTTACCTATCCTGAAGTCAACAGTTTCAAAATTATTTAATCACCAAAACCCCCAGTGCTGTGTTTGGTTTCAGACACATGTCAGTCCCTCCTGTGTACCTGAAGCTTGAATCTTAAGTGATAATGATTTTAGTTTTAGTCACAAAGAAGAGATTTTATTTTACTATTCGCTTGAGTACTATAACACTGCGTTTGTCCACCAGTTGCTGTTCAAATTTTTGCTAAATTCAATACTGAAACAATGGTATGTGGTTTACAAGAAGTAGGTGCCGTCTTGAAATCTGCTGCTTCCTTTTTTTGTACCCATTTAGGTACATCTGTTATTCAAGTGACAGCCACAGATGCTGATGATGCCAACTACGGAAACAGTGCCAAAGTGGTGTACAGCATTCTCCAGGGACAGCCATATTTCTCAGTGGATCCAGAAACAGGTTAGCAATTCATTCAGTCTTTTTTACAATGACAGAGGTGTGATGCAGGGATCAAGACACTTTTCATTTGCATTTAAATATTGGAATAGGTCTATGGTACATGGCTTGCCACAAAGCTGATACACATTTTCTAAATGAAAACTGAAATCACAATTAAAGTGTCAAAATAATATTATTGCAGAAGATAAACCATTTTGATTATCATGATAGCATCTGGAAGATGACTGATAAGTGTAAAATCAACAGTTCAGAAAAGGTGTGGGATATTGTAAAGAGTCATGAAAATATTTAAGATTATTTTACACCAATTTGTGGGAATTCCATCTGTTTGTTCAATTATTTCTAAAAGTCTGTGATAGATTCTTGACCACTGACAACTTTTAATTCAAGATACTTTCTGAAATTGTACTCGGGTCCCGATAGCTATTAGAAATGAAGCAAGAAGCATTTATGCTTTTAAATTGCAAGGCATGCCTGGAAGACCCTTTCGTTGTTGTGCAGGAAATCAGATAACGAAAAGACACAAAGAAAAAAAAAATAAAAAAACCTTGCGTGATTTTTGCGTATCTATAATCCAAAATTTGGTCTTGAAAAAGAAACAAACACCACCACTCTTCCCAACTCCAGATACCTAATCCTAATGCACATAAGACTTATCAGGCATTGCATTAGGTTTTTCCTGCATTTTATCAAATTTCTTCAACCTTGCAAAGCCACCACACCTCTAAATATAAAAGGTCTTCTGGGCTCTGGATCCTGGGAGGGTTTAGGTAACTTCTCTGTTCGACGTATGGGATTTTTAGTTTTCTTACCTTAGGATCCTACTCTCTCTGTGTGTTGTACAAGAGTCTGATACATTTAAATTACATTTTGAAACTCTTGAGATCAGCCACTCAAACAAGACTGTCCAACACTAATTTTACAGTCTTATCCGATTCTTTAATTATCTATAGCCCTAGATGATTTACAGTGCCCTTCGCATTAAAATATATGATCTATTGCAGTCCAAAAGAATTAATCTAGAGCATAAAAGAGTTCAGTCTGTGTTATAATATCAAAACCTCACCAGGACTGGTAATTACATAATGCATTAAAATAATAACTGGGCACGATAGCTAAAATATTGATTAATTCAACAAATATGCTTATATTTTTGTCATTAAAAGAATAGCTAGATTGATTCAGCACATCACAGACAATGAATAATGTCTCTGTTACACTTAATTCCCTTTTTCTTAAAATCACATTATATCAGCCATAGACTGAAAGGCTTATTGCAGTATACCTTGTGTTGATGGCTATGCATTAACATCTGTGCTTTTATTTATATCCATTTATACCCACTGAAATTAAAGTGGGTGCTGCTTCACCTACTTCACCTGTCTCTCCTTTTTCTCTCTTCTCTAAGGCGTAATCAAGACTGCTTTGCCAGACATGAGCAGAGAAAACAGGGAACAGTACCAAGTGGTCATCCAGGCCAAAGACATGGGAGGCCAAATGGGAGGACTATCAGGGACCACAACCGTGAACATCACGCTGACTGATGTTAATGACAATCCGCCTCGCTTCCCCCAGAGTATGGAGCATCTAATAGTTCTGTTGTTTTCTAAGAACCCCTCTAAAATCAGCTGTTTCACTGTCACCATCTGGGATCTTCTTTCTCCCCTTTTGAAAGTATAAATAGATTCATATAGTGGTTTGGGTTGGAAGGGACCTTAAAGATCATCTTGTTCCAACCTCCCTACTATGGGCAGGGACATCTTCTGCTAGAACAGGTTGCTCAAAGCCCCATCCAACCTGGCCTTAAACACTTCCAGGGATGGGGCATCCACTGCTTCTCCAGGCAACTTGTTCCAGTGTCTCACAGCTCTCATAGTAAAGAATTTCTTCCTAATGTCTAACCTCAATCTCCCCTCTTTCAGTTTGAAACCGTTCTCCTTTGTTCTATCACTGCATTTTTGTGGCCCTATCCTGGACTTGCTTGGGCAGATCCATGTCCCTCTTGTGTTGGGGTCTCCAGAGCTGAACACAGTGCTGCAGGTAGTGTCTCACAAGGGAGTAGCAGAGAGGGAGAATCACCTCCCTCAGCCTGCTGGCCATGCTCCTTTTGATCCAGCCCAGGATATGGTTGGCTTTCTGGGATGCAAGCACACACTACCAGTTCACGTTCAGCTTCCCATCAACCAACACCCCCAAGTCCTTCTCCTCAGGGCTGCTCTCAATTCAGTCTCTGTCCAGCCTGTATTTGTCCTTGGGATTGCCCCATACCAGGGGCAGGACCTTGCACTTGGCCTTGTTGAACTTCATGAGGTTGGCATTGGCCTACCTCTCAAGCCTGTCAAGGTCCCTCTGGATGCCATCCCTTGTCTCCAGAGTGTCGACTGCACCACACAGTTTGTACTAAATGCCACTGTCCACATTGCTGACGAAGATATGAAAGAACCATGCTGGCCAACTGCTGTGTCTGTTTATGTAGCAGCATTATCAAGGCAAATGAGAATCCTCCACTTTTTCAATAGCAAAATATTTCTTAGAGTGATAAACTTACTTCCCATTCTCACTGTGCTTATAGAAACATGAACTGTAACAATAACCTAGGCTAACTTCAGGGACGTGAAAGCCTTTAAAAGAATTTAATTACAAAATGCAGAGTTCCATTTTTGGAGATAATTTTAGTTCAGCATTTTTAGGCAAGCAAACAGGTCAGCAAATTTTCTACGGTACCAACTTGCAGAGTTGATCATGTGTTGTTCTCTGCTGGAAGTCTAAGCATTTGGTTTAGCTACTTGTAATCTGTGTTCAGCCCTCGATGTTTTGGTAATCTAGACCAGTTTGACACAATTAAGTTTTTTAAAAATATCTCTGCATAATAAAAAATGGCAATCAGAAAGCTGCACAATACAGAAAGCACCTCAGCAACATGCTACATACTTTCATCCTAGGCCAGTCATTTAAATCCAATCCCAATTTATTTTAACTAGTGTCATAACTTTTTGATAGGCTGCAGATAGAAGACATTTACAGCCTCACTTCAGTGCCTGCTGGAAAAATGTCTACATTATAAAATTTGAATTGCTTGTGAACACTTATTAGGGACCTGACTGGCTCTTTTTAGTGAACAAGCAGCTGATTTAGAAAACACTCTCCTGGGCTTGAAGAAACTTGAAAAACACTTCAGTACCATGGCAATAAGTACACTCAGAATAGTATATAAAGGTCAACCCAGAAGAGATTTTCAAAAATATGAGAAAACTCTGACAGTGTGGAAAAAAGGATTTTAGAAATTGCATATAACTTTTTTTATCTCTGTTCATGACAACAGATTGCTTTTTAAAAAGAGAGAGTAGGGAAAGTACTGCAGTCCTCATAAAATATAACTTGAATTCACACTCAAGAGTTTACTTGCTGAGCATCACCTTCACATGCCAAACTCAAATAGCAACTTATACCTGCCTTCCTGTTTGACTTCAGGAGGGGATGCTGCTTAAACATGTATAGCATAATATAGCCATAATATTTTGGCAAATAAGAATTCTTGAACCTAAATTAAAATGCAGTGTGGTACATCGCAGTAAGAGCTTTGTTGCTGAATTAAATTTTCAACACTCCCTAGGAAATCAAACCTAAAGAAACATCTGGAGGTTTTGATTTCTTTTTGATTAGTTATGAAGAGGGTCATGCCTTCAAAGAGCCATCTAGTTCTGGAAGTTTGCTCCTTCCAAAAATAATTATCTTCTATTTTCTCTTCTGTGAGGCAACAATAGTGAAAATGTGGCCCAAATCTGAGGGTGAATTGCAAATGCAAGCAACAGGATTTAATGTCAATGTACAGAAGAACTCAAGATTGATTTCTTGGAGAGACAGAAGAAAAGAAAATGGCGGTGGACTATGAACAACTGGTTGTTCCAACTGCATCACGAAGAATCAAATTTTCTGTTCTGTTTTGTTTCTTGAAAGGAATCTTGGATAGTTAAAAGTGGATAGCCTGAACTGAATTTAAATGGCAACATAATAAAAATCTCACACATTTTGAATTCAATTGTAATCTAAGACAGATTAACTATCTCGCATGCCAAAAATGTGTAGCATTCACACAGCATTACAAAAATAAGGAATGCTTTCAGATGTAAAAGCAATATAGACAGTTATTTATCCTGGAATAAATCATAAGTAACATGATTGAATCTGTTCTTACAGTATTTCTGCATCACTGGCTGAACCCTTGACTTTGAGAAAACCTTCAAATTTATGATTTAGCTCCCAGGAATACTAACTTCCGTCTCATTTTCAGCCTGGTTTAAAGGAGTAATATGCATATTAGTCTGTGTGGATTGCAGCCAAACAGTCTGCTGTTTTCACTTATGACCTTGTAACAGCAAATGCAATTTAGCATCAAGCATTAGCTTCCATTTTGTTACACATCTATTTAAATATAAGGTATTTGCAGTCACACTCTTTTGTACTTAGTCTGTACAATTGGGGATGGAAACTCCTCTGAACTTAGAGGTTTGGTATAGTCTTTGAACTTAAAAGGAACCTTCAGGACCCTATAAGTGTCTTAAAAGAAAGCAAAGGACATGTAAATATAGGAAATAAGCTAGTTGCAAGGAAGACACTTGATTGCACTACAGGCCAAAACAACTTATACAGCTTCTTAGTAGACTCTTCAAATAAAGATTGTGAATTTTAACACATGCTACGTTTCAGACTCTTATAAGGTGGTTTTTTCAATGCTACTACTTCACTTAGTAAACTACTATTCATTTACATAAGAAAACAGATGTAAAGAAACATTAGATTCTGGAATGTCACATGTAAAAATGCTGAATATATCAGTTGGGGTTTCTTTTACATTTTTCTTGGTAGCAAATAACTGAAAGTATTGATTTAAAAACATTTGTGTCTTGCTAGCGATGAAAGCTCTTCATTGTCAAGTTCTGGCTAGTCAAGAAGACTATATGGTTAATAATTTTTCAGCATGTATTTATATTTAGATTTTTATTGCATATGTTGTAAGAAAATACATATAAATTCACTTTTTCTTTTCTGTAATCAGGTTTCTTTCTATCAAACCCTTACTATAAAACACCTTAAATGAAATCAACCATTGAAAGGGTACAAAAAGTACACGCAGAGTAAATTAAAGAAAATCTGAATGAATCTCCATTGAAATTAACTGTAGTGATTAACATGAACATGTATCCACATGCTTTTTATCATGACTCTTTAGTATGTACTAGCAATAATGGATGAATGAATTACTTTCACACAGAACACCTACAAATCTTGAATATATTTTTTCAAAATAATATAAGAAAGCCTATTCTATTTTAGTCTCTTTCAAAAAAATCCACACTGGTTTCTACAAATCTTGTGCCTGGAGAGCACGAAAAAATCTCTTACTATTTCTAAATATATATAGAAACATTTCTAGAGAACATATGTATGTATATAATTGAATAATCAAGGTTAAACTGGTGCCCCCCAACAATAACAACAAACCATTAAAAGCACAGTAGTAAATGGCTTTGAAGAATCACTTGAAATTTTTGTGACAGTTTGTCAATCAACTTCAAACCCTGTTTTAAAGTTTAGTGTGATGACTAACAACATTTTTCTTACAGTGTTTCAAAATTCAAGTTACTTAAATAAAATCCAGGTGAAACAGAAAATGGTTTTTATTCAAACAACAAAGCTTCTCAGAACAATAAATACTTGATTTTGCTCTTCTAGGTACCTATCAGTTCAGCTCTCCCGAGTCTGCACCACCTGGGACTCGTCTTGGCAGAATTAAAGCCAATGACCCTGATGTGGGTGAAAATGCAGAGATTGAGTATAGCATCTCCAGTGGGGATGGATCAGACATGTTTGATATCGTCACTGACAAGGACACACAGGAAGGGATCATAATTGTCAAAAAGGTTCATTTTTTCTCCCTCTCTTTTATATGAACTTAGCTCTCCAGATGTTACAATTATTTTTCTTTTTCCAGGGGAAGGAAGGGTAGATCTCACAAAGGGTCAGGCTGCCAAGGAGTTATTGTATTAGTTTTGTCCCTCTCTTTCTTCAGTATCTGTTATTTTCTAGTCTCGAGGGAAATCTACTGGCATGTCACTTCACATACAGCAATATTTCAGTTGCTACTGTCTGTTCAGTATATATACTCTCATACACAGTACTTTCACATTAGGGCTGTGAAAACCTGGAGGAGTTCAGTGCACAGTGGGGTTTGGCAGCTGAATACTGGTGTAAGGCTCCAAAGGCTTGGAGGCTCAGCTGAAGTTTGATGAACTTGCACCTTCAAGGCTAAAGTATCCCTTTCTAATCTGTCCAACAGTCAGGTATCTCCAGTACCTAAATTCTGTCTTAAAGTCCAAGCTTGGTGAAAGATAGTGTTGCATATTATGTCAACAGAAGTCCACAGAGTAAAGACACAGGCAGAAATTTAATTCAAAATGCCATCTCTGACACATTTATTGGTTTCTTGCTAATGTTTAGACTGTTAAGCTCTGAACACTATTTTTGGTTCTATTACTGAATGTATCAGTAACAATTGATACCTACATATATGTATCTAATATGGATTTATACATATATATTTGGAAACATGCATATATTTATGTGTGTCCATGTGTGCTCATCTGTGTGTGTATGAATTTATACATCAATATGCGTATATGGATATGTATAATATAAATGTCACACAGATTGGAAATCAGACTTCATATTATTTCTTTTCACTCTGGAACATGGAGGCCGAGGACAGGTCTGGGTTGTTTCTGATACAAAATAGGCAAGGGTAGATGGTAATGGGGGAAGAGTAAGGAAAAGTGAAACAGAACATAGAGCATTTAAGAGCTGGGATAATTGTTCTTGTTATTACCAATGGCATGAGACAAATAAGACCTTTAGCAACTCCTACTGTATACTGAGTACAACTTCCCTGTTTCTTTCTCTCTATTTTCCTGTGAGTTGGTTTTCTATGGGTTCTCCTGGTTTTCCAGGAATCTGAACAAGTAGTAGGCAGAGGGATCATAATTGCCTTGCTGCTTTCTAATACTCCATATTTTTTTCATAGCTAGAGTACATCCTAATATACTCCATCTTCACCAAGGTACATTAAATTTTAGAGCTTTTGCTCCTAATGATGCTTACACTTCTCATTCAGCATTAAAAAACTGACTAAAATTTCTTGTAAAGTGATGCAGTTTTCTTTGTTATTGCTATGTGCTCCCCAGCAGCTGGATTTTGAAAGTAAGATGTTATACACCTTAAGAGTGGAAGCCACCAACATGCATCCTGATCCTCGTTTTCTTCAGCTGGGGCCATTCAAGGACACAGCTTTGCTCAAAATTTCTGTGGAAGACATAGATGAACCTCCAGTGTTCAGCAGACCCTGGTATTTAATAGAGGTAGATGAAGATGTTAAGGAAGGAAGTATTATTGGGCAAGTTGTAGCTCAAGATCCGGATAGAACAAAGAATGCTATAAAGTAAGCCATTATATAACATAAAATGCTTTAGATGTGGGTCAAATCTCAGGCACAAAGAGTAATGAGAAGACAATGTAACAGGGGGCCACTCAAGTGATTAAGCACATAAAGGCTACTAAAAAGTGTCACACAGAGAAATATTTATGAGAACTTGTGAAGGCAAACACAGTTGACAGTGCAGGGTATGGTTTTGAAAGCCAGACGATAGTCACCAGGTAAAAAGAAAGGACAGGTTAGCATTTAGCTCACATCCTGTTTTGGTACTCCCACCAAAATTTTCAAAAGGTTATGATTTTTATACCATGTTTCCAGTGGCAAACATAAGTAAAATACTCAAAATGGTGGTGTGTTTCTACACTCCCTGCTGGTTGATGGCAGTCAGCCTTCTGTACCTTCATAACGCCCTAGACATAATATTGTCTACAATGTTCCACAGTTTAACTATTAAATTACTACATTATATTAAATAAGAAATATTTGCAATAAAGTTATAACAATTGCAGGTAAGAGTTCAGTGCTTTGAAATTGCTGTAATTGGTTGCCACCTGCCATTATTATTTGCAATAACAAACACAGAACTGAAATTTGTGTATTTACCATGCAACTGATTATGAAACCTGATTTCTGCGCTTCTGAGCAAGTCTGTTGCGTCCTGCAGCAGTACAGTTTGAGGTAGGAGGTGTGAGAGGTAGAAGAAAAAATATTTTTAAGTGATCTATGTATAAAATCCCAACTTAACCTGATACTGACTGGTAACTAATAGACTAATTAAAACACACCTGTAAAACAAGCTTTTCTTTGCTGGGAAAAAACAAAGCAAAAAGCAAGTGTCATAAAATACAATTTTTAAGAACTTTTATCTTAAACGACAACTAATCCATAGATTTTTCTGGTGATTTTGATGGTTCTTGTGACATCTTGAAAATATGATAAATTGATACTTAATTGTTTTTTGTAATATGTATCCTTTCATGACTGACTTCTCCCAGAAACAATTAACAAAAATATATCTAAGAAGGCTAATTTTTAGTTGTTATTTCAGTATTCACTTAATAAGCTAAAATGCAATTTCAAATATGAATCTAACTAGCCACCAACATAAATAGTTTGCTCTTCATTCCACTCACTAGTCTTAAAAAAATTGTTTCTCAGTATTTGTAAACTCCTCAGGCAGCTATAAGAAAGCTTAGGTTAATTCTAAAGGACTGCAGCTCTTAACCGCAATTGAAATTTGAAAACTTTTAGAGGTGACTGTGAGCTAAACTAGAAACTGTAGCAGGAGATAATGATGCTCAGTTGTACGGTATCTTGACAGATACTCTGTGGATCGACACACTGACCTTGACAGAGTATTCAACATCTATTCAGGAAACGGATCCTTATTCATCTCAAAGCCACTTGACCGGGAAGAAACTCCCTGGCACAACATCACTATCATAGCAACTGAAATCAGTAAGTTGGAGATCATTTATCTTGGTAGAACTGAAGAAAGACAAATTCTACAGTACCTATGATATATCTTGTTTCATTAGTCTTGCTCTCATTAAGATATTATCAATAGACAGAGTATCTTTAAACGTACATCTAAAAGTTCAATTTACTACTTTAGGACTATCTTTGCCCATTTATGAAAAGACAATTAAGAGTTCTTGGGCTCAACAAAACCATGTATGGTATATATTAGTATATAACTGCTTCCCTGAGAATTCACATCAAATAATTTGCTTCAAAGTGATGCTCTGGCTTTATCCTGAGTCTTTGGAAAGATCCTTGGAAAAAAAGATGCCCATGACAGGCATACAGCATATTTTTCAGAATTAGCACTTTAAACACGGGAAGAAATTATGCTTTACCTCAATTGCTTTAACTTATCTCAGAAAATGGCTTAATTGGAAGCCAGGACTAGAGGAAATTCTTTCTCCTCCATGTCTGAAGCAAGCCCTGCCCTGAGTTTTTCATCTGGATTCTTTACTATTCAGTTGGACCCTTTTAAAAGATTGAATGTCTCTCTTTTTTTTTTTTTTTTTTTTTTTTTTCCCCCCCACCAACTGATAACAGTCATCAGAGGGAAACAGAGACACTGATTTTAGTGAACATCTTTTCTTCCTTCCTTCCTTCTCCATATAGAGTCCCCAGGAGTTTATGTACTTAACAATCCAGGACTCAGCTAATGTGGAGAGATTAATTATATCTTCATTTTCAGAAAGACTGATGCTCACTCTCATAAATGCTTTTTGACTGTTTAGTCAAATATGGTCTCCATTTTTGATGTGTGTACTGCGAGATTCATCTCCAGTGAGATCTTGACCCTGGACATCAAGTTATAAAAAACAGTGGATGCATGACATCTACGTATCCCCTTTTTTTGGTTTTGGGTTTTTTTCACATCTTAGATGTTAGGTCAGAAAGGACAAATTTGGTTTGCTGGTTTTGAGGTCCTTTGTGTGTTGTTCACTGACACTGTTTAACTGCTTTACTGACTTGGACAAGTTAATGTTCTTGACAGCTTGCTGTCAGGAAACAGCTTTTACAATGAATAATTTACTGTACTGATGAATGGAATACAAGACAATAATAACTCTGTGACCTATTTTTAGTACAAATCAGTTTATATACTTCATATTATTTCAAAATATGTATACTAAAATAGAATAATTTGTTTCAAATATAAATAGTACTTTTATGCATAGGGAATGTATGTCAGCAGAACATGAAATATAATTGGTTTAGTGTAATAAAAAAAAATTATAATGTCTATTGGAAAAAATATATTGGGTAATTTCAGGTTTTTTCATAGACATAGCCTGCAAAGCTTTCTATTGTAATATAAATAATTTTCTTGTTTCAGATAATCCTAAACAAAGTAGCCAGATACCTGTCTTCATCCGGATTTTAGACATAAATGATCATGCACCAGAATTTTCCAAATACTACGAAACATTTGTTTGTGAAAATGCAAAAGCAGGACAGGTAAACAAATATTTATGTTACTGAAGAACTTCTAATGAAACTATCCTGGAATACCATTATGAAGACTTCAACATATCTTAATTCGAACAACTGCAACCGAACCTCTTTATTCCCTACCTTCTATACAAAATACCAGTTCGTTCAAAAAAGGAGGAGATAAAAGATGCAGTATTTTACGCTAGTATAACAGCATTGCATACAATTCAAAATTGTACTTCAAGGGTTTTTTCATTCCTAATATCAAAAAATATTTTTCAGAACTCTTTATGCATAATGCTAAAAAAACCCTTATACTGTTTGATAATTACATTTATTTCTGGATTTTTTTTCAAAGCCTTAGTTAATGTAACCACACCTTCAAGTACATAAACCACAAATATCTTTTATTATGTGAAAAATAAACTTTTACATTTTACAAAAATGAAAAATAATGTAACTCTTTCCATTGCAAGTTTAACATCAGTTTGGAATTGGGTTGAATTTGGTCAAAGTTCATGTATATCCCTTTCTAAACTATCTATCTCAGCATAATCTAAAAAGACAATAACAAGTATTGTAGAGAAATTAAAGTGATAATTTCGAGCTGAGAAAGGAGGAGGATCAACAGAACAAAGAGCCGGGATAGTACATAAATCTTTTCATATTACTGCCATTACAACAAATACCTATTTTTGCTAAAGCTTTTCAGTTTTAAATCCTGAGAAGAAGGATGTAAGTTTTACTGATTTTTAATTCTGTATTTACCAAAGAACTGGATTTGATAGGAGATTGGGTACCTTGAGTTTGTCTTTCAAGCATGGGCCAAAGTCCGCAGACTCTAGATGGAAGCATTTTTGAGCAGAAAAAAAGTCTTGAGATCATTATTTTCACTAGCACAAATCAGAGTGGGTTCCTACTGTAGTGGAGAAAGGCCAGGGTGGTGCCCTAAACTCATCTTAGGTCTGTCCTTGTGCATCATTGTTTTTATGCTGACATGATCCAGCTGATGTCATGGAAAGGATCAGAATATAGGATATTTTGTTTGTCCTTATACCATAGTGACCATACAACACTCAAAAGCTTTACGGGGCTGGGGCATATGGATACCCATCAGGAAGCATGCTCATCATTTACCTTGGTTGCTGTCCAGTGTTGCATTCAACATTGTCAGGGAGCTGCACTAAAAGTAGCGTAGATGGTGTCTGAGATGAGTCTACAATATCAGGTCACCATGCAAGTCATGGCTAATACACAGGCTAAAGAGAATTATGCTGCAGCCTTCCTTTCAAACAGTTTAGAAGTCCCTAATCCTTTGATGGCACGCTAGAACCCCAGGGACTGCTGTGGGGAAGGCTCTGGTATAAGTTCTCTCATGCTCTTGTCAGGGAATTAATTGGGTTTCTTTTGCTGGATTAGAGGATGAGTCATCTCCATGGAAACTGGGAAGATTTACTTGAAAAGGAGACTGATTTAACTGAACAAATTGCTAGAAACAATTTAGCTAATTTCAACACCCGTCAGAAATAATATTTAAGAAAATAACCTGTGTCGCTGCTTTTGCTCTGACACTATATTTTCCTGCCATACAGGAGCTCTCAGACATCAGAACAGAGAAAGAGTTTGCTTTCTTCTCAGAAAGCTGGCAGATTTTTCATTAGTCTTCATACCCCCTCTTTTTTCAGATGGAGCAGAAGGAGATCACATTTTTCACATGGCCTTTGCTAATTATCAGCTATGAGTTGTTGCTCCATTGTAGCTGCCTTCTCTAGGTAGACACCTATTGGCTTCATCTAGTGAGAGACCCATGCTAACAATATCTGTCTTTTCAAGTAAGAACTGGAGTTCAAGGGAGAATTTTCCAGCTTCTGGTTAAGCATTCAGTTCTGCTTTAGCACTGCCAACATATTTGTGGAACAGAGCCAAGACTTGAAAACCAAACTGTTTTGCATTACCAAACATGAAGCTTTATCAAGTGGCAGATATTTTAGAACATTTCTTAAGACATAAAGCATCAAGATCAAAGGTTTATTCAAGCTTACACATGTGATGGAGACTGTTTTCTGCAGTTAGCACTATACAGTTGTATATGGTAAAAGTGTGCCTTAACATGTGTGACTACTCAAGCCACAAAATGACAATATGGGCATCCACTGACAGCTGGATTGATTTTGAAACACTTCTATGAGGGGACACTTGAACTATATTATTACTTATAAAGTAATGTAGCCACTTCAAATTCTACAAAAATCTTTATCCCACCCACTTGCACTGTGCTGTGTTATTAATACATTCAAGATTAGTGAGAGATTTGCCCTAACAGATCATACAGGCAGGAAAAGAGTTAAGAGCAAGAAAGGATACGATAAACACAAATTTGCTCTTTAACCGTTCCCTCAAAGTATTTCCACACTACTACGTTCCGATGCCTGGCAAAAGCACGGTCTCTCTCACAATATGCTTTTTTCACAGTTTATTGCAGACATAGCAGTGAGGTCTTTTCAGATTCCTTGAGATATATTTGTAGCACAAAGCAAGTTCAATAAATTTCAAAAATGACAAAGCCAGTGCTGTGAGATCTAGGATTTGTTCTGCCCTCTCTTATACCACCTCTGAAAAAAGTGTCAGACAAAACCAAACAGCAAAATATCCCAAATATTCTTCTCTCCAGTGCCTAGTGATATTTTTTGTTTTATCTCAGAAGCAGCTGGAAGTAGATTAATGACTTTCGAGAATTTCTCTGTTGTACAATATCTAGGTTTAACTAAGAGCATAATATAACAAGAACAAAAGCTCAACTGATTCAAGTGGATTGAAGGTCTACTCCTCTGCATATCTATAATCATGCTCAAGAAACAACAAAATTCAGCAGCTTAACAACGTCTGTCTCCAGTGGTCTTACTTCTCTGAGACTGGAAATCTGATTTTCATGCTATATGACAATTACATTCTTTTAAAACTTCAGAAAGGCACTGTCTACATAAACAGACTATCTTTAAATTCCCATGAAAGTGACATTATTTCTCACTGTCTTATTTATAGTGATTTTTGAAAGAAGGAATTTTGAAAAAGAAAAGAAAGGTTAAAAATATGATAGCAATCACTGATATGCTGCTGCTTTAAAAAGAAGCAGCAGCAGATTACATGATGTATATGGTATTTGTCTCAAATCTTGCTTTATTAGTAGGAATTTTCAGTCAGAAAGGACATCTGTCCACCCATAGACCTCATCTTGTTCAGCTTTCTCCAATGACCCTTTCAAGAATCTGTCTGAAGCATGTTGCTGCATTTTTAAATTGTGTACCCTGGATCCAACGTGCAACTGTAGTTTATCCACGTGACATTCCAAGCTAGCACAGCCTGAAAAGTCCTTCTTAGAAGTGGCTAGCTGATGCTGACCACTATACTGTTAAAACATGCCCTACTAGCTTAGTATTTACTTCAATATTTTCTGTATTCCTTTTAGAGGCAGTCCCAAAGCTGAGCCCAACCCAAGTCTCCTACTTGTGCAATTCTCTGTGTCCACAAATGCAGCCTCAGAAACAGCAAGGGCATGCTCTGAAGTGCACAGGGACCTTTGTTATTTCAGAATGCCCCAAGTAACTTTTACTCCCTTTCTAACTTTAAAACAGCTTGAAGAAAACTGGAGAGCAGGCTTCGTCTAGGGATGTACCAGATACGCATAAGGAATCTGTTACTGGGAAATTTAGCCATCCCCAATAGTTTTTTCAAATCAGTATGAATAGCTAAAACATAGCCCGAACGTAAGCTACAATCACAATTTTGTCTGTGTCATGGCCTTAAAAACACAGTACACAGGAGAAAAAACAACCAAACAAACAAAAGCCAGAAAACAAACACCACCTGCACACCCCCAGAACAATATATGATTAAGCTATTTCCATATTTGATAAAATTATGCCAGCGGAAATATGTTCAGCCCCCTTAACGGAATCTCTGGCTTGATCATGAAAGAAATTCTTCAAGAAATTTTTCCAGTGGGAGTAATTCTTCATTCACAACTCATCTTACATTGTAGAGCTGTTACAATCAGTTTGTCTTGAGTGCAAAAGAGAAAACTTTATGTAAATACCTAAGTTTAAATTCTCAGTACCCTCAAAAACAAATGACCCCTAAGAACTTGAACTTTATGAATAAGATCTACTCAACTAAGAGGCTGTTACTGCACATGTGAAGTGCACAACCCTCAAAATAATGACAATAATACTATATTTCCCAAATTCTGCTCATTCACATGAGAAACTATGGAAGAAAGAACAAAAAATGGGATTATTTTAATCTTCTCTAAGCCTGATATGCTTTAAACATATTTGAGTAAAAGGCAATTTCTTGAAATAACTCTTCTGTTATAAAATTTACAGTGTCAGAGATATTTCTCTGAACTTCTGGTGAAAAGGTATCATAGCTCAACTTCCGTAACTGCTTCAAGAGGGAAGAATATATTTCCAACATAAAAGTACAAAGTGTACATTTAAAAGTACTATTTCTTTTTTTCATATAACTGTAATACTTAAGAATAGCCACATCTCTTTCATTTCTGCAGTGGTTGTTCTTAACATAATTCTTTTTTATTTGCAGCAGCATAAGTGGAAAAAAAAAATCCTTAATTAGATAACATTTCCACTTCCCTTTTACCTATTCATAGAATCATAGAATCATAGAATAGTTAGGGTTGGAAAGGACCTCAAGATCATCGAGTTCCAACCCCACTGCCATGGGCAGGGACACCTCCCACTAAACCATGCCATCCAAGGCTATGTCCAACCCCACCTTGAACGCCGCCAAGGATGAAGCATTCACAACTTCCTTGGGCAACCCATTCCAGTGCCTCACCACCCTCACAGTAAAGAATTTCTTCCTCATATCCAATCTAAACTTCCCCTGTTTAAGTTTAAACCCATTACCCCTTGTCCTCTCACCACAGTCCCTAATGAAGTGTCCCTCCCCAGCATCCCTATAGGCCCCCTTCAGGTATTGGATGGCTGCTATGAGGTCTCCACGCAGCCTTCTCTTCTCCAGGCTGAACAGCCCCAATTTTCTCAGCCTATCTTCATCATTTGGAAAAATTCACCTTCAATCATTTCGAAAAATTCACCTTCAATCATTTCTTATTGCTCTTCTATTCTCCCATCTTTCCTTGTGGAAAACCAGCTGGTTCTCAATTTATGCAGCCAATAGAGCAGGTAATAAGTTTGGGGGTTTTGGTTGGTTGGTTGTTTCTTTCCTTCTTCTTCAGTATATTTTCAATGTAATTAGATTTCGTCTATGCCTGCTATAATTCTCCTCCATGTGAGTAGCCCATAAAGGGAATCAAATACAGATCCTACAAACATCCCACTGACTACATCTCAAAAAGCTCCAAGATACACAACTGCTATTTCTGGTAGCTATGATATCAGGATGTTTTCTCCTTGAGTTTTTCAGCAAGTAATTGCTCAAACATTGTCGCTCATTTTACCTCTCTGATACTTCAACAATTTTCCTGTTTTTTCAAATGTGTAAAAATATGCAAGAAAAATGTTCTCATTTCAGTTTGGTGTTTTAGTCCTATCAGAATTTTTCTTTTTTTTTTTGGTAGCAATATTAAATTTTTGCACTAAACAATGCAAAACCAAAATCAAGCACCATCCTGGTCTTGCTGTCTGTATTGCTACTCTCAGAGGCAGATTACAGCAAAGACAAACGCAATGGGACATTGGCGAAAATGTCATATATGCGGAAAGGTCTACTTTGCCATAAACACAGATTTGGCTAATCTTGGGAAACAAATAAAAATTTAAAATATGTAAAGTAAATCTAAAGAGCAACGACCATCAAATGCTTGGAAAAATGAAGAGACCTTCATAGGTAGATATTATTCTAATCATATTTAGAAAAACTGCATAATCCTGCCTTCAGTATAGTTGCATCTTCTTTTACATGGCTGTTATTCACAAATCACCTTTCAAGTCCTAAATATGCCTCAATTTTTTTTAAGAACAACCTGATATTATTAGCTTTAATAAAAGTATTCTAAAATTAACTAGGAAAAAAGAGGGCCAAGTACTCATTGTGCAGTACAGGATTAGCAGCAGCACTGTTCTGAACAGAACAGTAAGAAAAAACACTTCCATATTTTTGATAGCCATATAACTATGTTTCTCTAATACAGAGTTTCAACATGAGAGACGCTGGACACCCTCCAAAATTTAACTGTATCTTCAAGTCCCACTCAAGCTGATGCTCAGAAAAAGTACATAAGGAAAAGCCATTCTTTACTTGATTGCTGCAGAGCTTAAAAATTGTATTACTTGTCAATTATTGTATTTCTTGAAGAAGCCATGCTGCACTTCCCCTGGAAATATCAGAAAAACAAGGCTCGAAGTCTTTGATAGCAAGTAGCTTTGATGTCTGTGGGATTTCAAGGCGCCTACATACAAGAAACACTCAAAAGCTCAAGACAGGCATTGACTTTCACATGGCTTTGAAAGAAACAAGTCCGACTTCTGAGATCTTTTTGCCTTAAAATTTAGGTGCCACAGGAGCTCAGCTGTACTGAGTTGCAGAATCCTTAGCTGAAGCTTATTCTCATTCTTATGCCACCAACACTTGTCATATTGCGATTGAATGCAAACACGTCCTTGTAAGTCAAGGTGGAGTGTGGTCACTCTCCAGTGCAATACCCACTAAGGAGTGCAAAGGACATAGCAGTTGTTTATATGTCTCACTGGAGTTGCTACAGGCAACCTAGTATGGTGTTATCTGTTGCAAGTCATTTCACAAATCACAGCTGTTCCCAGGTATTTCCCTTCTCAGTTCTGCAGCTGTTTGTCTTAGCCTCACAAAGTCAAATTGCTAACATGTATGTGTGTCAATATATACATGAGTACGTATCTCTACACGTTTTGATGCAACAGGAAAGCCTGTGTGATCCAGAAGTACTGCTGAAGCCTCATTTTTTCAGTCCACTCTACTCTGACCCTATGATGGTATCATTATCACTTGTTGCCGGCTGAGTGTCCTTGCTAGGGCAGCTGTTAATGCTTCGCAGCCAGAGGTTTCAATTTAGGAGGGAGTAAAGCATCTCTTTTTATTACCTCAGAAGAACCAAGCATCCTGCCAGTGCAGTACTCTGATTTATTGCCAAGAGCAGATGAGGTAAACTGGGAATTAGACAGACTTAACAACTGGTTTATACACTGCTCTGTGTCATTGCCACATGAAGCCACAGGAGGTTTATGACTAATTCACAAGGGCAATTGTTTCTGTATCATGGCAATATACTGAGTAAAAATCAAAGTACAGCACTGTTTTGCAGTGAAACTGGTCCCTTTCTCATCCTCCTTTATGTGTTTAAACAATAAACCAAGAATTTTCTTACTGTAACCTCTGCTGTGTTTATGTGGGGTAAATTTGGCTTAGGATATCAGTTTGTGTCCTCAGGCAGAGATTCACTGGATTTTTACTGGACATGAAAAGCAGTGATCTTATTTCAAAAGCTAGATTTCTAAAATAGCATGAAATACTGTTTTTTTTTATAGCTAATACAAACTGTGAGTGCAGTTGACAAAGACGAGCCCCCTCGAGGACACAGATTTTTCTTTGAATTGGTGCCAGAATTTGCTGTTCATCCTAACTTCTCCATTGTAGACAACAAAGGTAACTGCTCAGCAGTACCATCCTCCTCCTTGCCCCAGCCCCAATACCACATAACACTTCATCTAGCAACATTTACTGATTTCTGCTTTTCTGTTCTAGATAACACAGCAGGAATTATGACTAGAAGAAATGGATACAGCCGTAGTAAGATAAGTACCTATCTCCTGCCTATCATAATATTTGACAATGACTACCCAATCCAGAGCAGCACTGGCACGCTGACCATTCGAGTGTGTGCCTGTGACAGCTGGGGGAACATGCAGTCCTGCAATGCTGAAGCCTTGCTCTTCCCTGCTGGTCTCAGCACAGGGGCACTGGTTGCCATTCTCCTCTGCATCATTATCCTGCTAGGTAAGTATTGTGACAAGATGTTTAACTGACTAAGCAAAGGTCTGGTCAGTCCTGGACCCCTGATTTCTTTAACTTCTTGCTCACAGGACTCTGCAGAACAATATTTTTTCAGCTGCTTCCTAAGATGGCAAAGAAGCTGGAAGAGGGGCAAGTGAAAAACTATGGACTATTTGTCATTATTACTATTCAGAAGAATGTGCAAAAATGAAGATAATATTAATGTCATTTAAATGAAATAAATTTGAAAATCTAGGGTCAGTTTTAGAGTATACTTATTTGAGTAATGTTTTACATTATAAACAGATCTTAATTAAGATACAGGACTTTAAAATCAAATTCCTGTAGCTGAGTGACAAGTTTCCAGTGATTAAAAAGTATCAGTTATACTAGCTATTTAATCATTAATTATTTGTTATTTTTATACTCAGGAAATAGCTCAAAAGCATACAAGAGGAATCTTCAATTGCTTGCAAGTGGTAGAGAGAGTGGCTGATTGAATTAAGTGTGAGCACAGAAGTTAGATGTATGTTTGGAGAGATGAGGTGATATATGGAGAAACTAGAATAAATGCTAGCTCATAACCTGCTGTAAGAACATAAAACTTGTAACTTTCATGTTTTGCTTACAAGAGAAGTGCCTCCTTAAAAGTTCCATCATCCCTACATTCCAGTCAAAACCTGTGGGAAAACCTCTTTCCTTTTCCACCTATCCTAGCAAAAACAGATTGCCACAGAGGCAGTGACAAGATTACAGGTGTCAGTTCATATAATTCTAAGGTGATCACTTTCTTTTCAGCTTTTAGACTGGATTCAAACTGCCTCTGCTAAATATTCAGAGGACCACAGAGGTTGATAGCAGGAAGGCAATGTGTAGGAGCTATACCTGTACTGCTGAGCATAGGGAAGGAAGGCTACTTATCTCTGACAAACTGATTAAACATACTGGGCATTGCCCAGGCATAGTCTGAGCAGCAGAACTTGAAAGGTACCATTTCCAGGAGGCAATTATGCTTCAAACTCTGCCAGGTCTGGCTCTACACCTTGCACAGTTCTTAAGACCATGTCAGCAGGCTCCTAGTCTTCAGAGCCGCCTTTCATGTCTCAACATAGACCATGAAATGTGCACCATGAAACACATAGCCTTACTCACTCACTCGGAAGACATCACTCTGATGGGCTGCAATGCTTCAGCACAGAAAAAATGAACATGAGCCGGCAGTGTGCGCTTGCAGCCCAGAAGGCCAACCGTATGCTGGGCTGCATCAAAAGGAGTGTGACCAGCAGGTCGACGGAGGTGCTCCTGCCCCTTCAATCTGTTCTCATGAGACCTCACTTGGAGTATTGTGTGCAGTTCTGGTGTCCTCAACATAAAAAGGACATGGAAGTGTTAGAACAAGTGCAGAGGAGGGCCACGAGGATGATCAGGGGACTGGAGCACCTCCCATATGAAGATAGGCTGAGAAAATTGGGGCTGTTCCGCCTGGAGAAGAGAAGGCTGTGTGGAGACCTCATAGCAGCCATCCAATACCTGAAGGGGGCCTATAGGGATGCTGGGGAGGGACTCTTCATTAGGGACTGTGGTGAGAGGACAAGGGGTAATGGGTTTAAACTTAAACAGGGGAAGTTAAGATTGGATATGAGGAAGAAATTCTTTACTGTGAGGGTGGTGAGGCACTGGAATGGGTTGCCCAAGGAAGTTGTGGATACTTCATCCCTGGCGGCGTTCAAGATGGGGTTGGACATAGCCTTGGATGGCATGGTTTAGTGGGAGGTGTCCCTGCCCATGGCAGGGGGGTTGGAACTTGATGATCTTGAGGTCCTTTCCAACCCTAACTATTCTATGATTCTATGATTCTAACTGTAAACAAAAATCAAAATGTGCCTTAGGACCATGAAAGCACATGAGACGGAGAACAGGCTCAGGGACCAGTGCCGCGCCCTGTGCAAAACAAGTGTGACCACTTTGCGTCTCTTTGAACAGACCCCATTGTACTTAGTCTTTACAGTCCTATCTGTACTCTAGTACAGATACAGCTGAAGCCAGAGTAGCATAAGAGTGAAGAGCATCTAAACAAAATTGTTAGTCTACAGCTGGTGTGATTCTTGGCACCTTATTTAGTTATTCAACAAGATGTAGTATGTTAGAATAGTAGACTAGTGTCAACATGCCTGAAGTAGGAGAGACATTTAAGTACCTGGCTGTGAAAGATACTTCTTAATCTTTCAGTGATCTAGTCTACTGTTGTATATGAAGCAACATATGTAAGTGGGCTATTATTTGTCTAGCATCAAGAAAAATTGAAAAGAATGGGTCCTGTACAGATACAAAACCTGCAAGTAAAACAGATGAGCTTTTACAGTCACAGGATTGTGCCATAGCATGTGGAAGATCTCAAATACTCCCTCCCTGCCCTCAGCATGTCCAATCTTCCCTTTTATTTGACAGTAGTCACGTCAATCAGAATAAAAACTTTACCTCCTATGACTCAGCAAAAGTGCTCATCACTGCTATGCCTCATTTGCAGACGATCTTGTTGGCCTCTCCTATGTACTCCAGCTGCTGGGGCTATGGACAGATTTTTCAATGTATTTAAGCATTGAATTCCTACTGAAATCAATAGCATTTAGGCACCAGCATGTATTTACAAGCCTAAACTACAGTATTTCATCTCCCTCGGTAGAAGTTCACTTCTGTGTCAATCCTGACCTCTCCAGAAGGAAGAGTTATTCAACTAACATTTCTTAAACTAGGGGGATCATAGAATCATGGAATAGAATCATAGAATAGTTAGGGCTAGAAAGGACCTCAAGATCATGGAGTTCCAACCCCCCTGCCATGGCCAGGGACACCTCCCACCAAACCATGCCATCCAAGGCTATGTCCAACCCCACCTTGAACGCCGCCAGGGATGAAGCGTTCAGAACTTCCCTGGGCAACCCATTCCAGTGCCTCACCACCCTCACAGTAAAGAATTTCTTCTTCATTGCCAATCTAAACTTCCCCTGTTTAAGTTTAAACCCATTACCCCTTGTCCTCACACCACAGTCCCTAATGAAGAGTCCCTCCCCAGCATCCCTATAGGCCCCCTTCAGGTATTGGAAGGCTGCTATGAGGTCTCCATGCAGCCTTCTCTTCTCCAGGCGGAACAGCCCCAGTTTTCTCAGCCTATCTTCATATGGGAGGTGCTCCAGTCCCCTGATCATCCTCGTGGCCCTCCTCTGCACTTGTTCTAACAGTTTCATGTCCTTTTTATGTTGAGGACACCAGAACTGCACACAATACTCCAAGTGAGGTCTCACGAGAGCAGAGTAAAGGGGCAGGAGCACCTCCCTCGACCTGCTGGTCACACTCCTTTTGATGCAGCCCAGGATACAGTTGGCCTTCTGGGCTGCAAGCGCACACTGCCGGCTCATGTTCATTTTTTCATCAACCCACACCCCCAAGACCTTCTGCGCAGGGCTGCTCTCAATCTCCTCCCCGCCCAATCTGTAGCTGTGCCTGGCATTGCTCTGACCCAGGTGGAGGACCTGGCACTTGGCATGGTTTAAAGAAGAAATATTTAGTATCAAAGACCAGATTTCAACTCTTGCAGTCACTGAAGCCAAAAATAGTTTTGTCAATAATATTGATAGCTGAAGGTCTTCGGGTTCTTATATGTCAGAAGGACAAGTAGATCCTGTTTTCAAAAGTGACTTGGCACTTAGGAATACCTAAATTATCAGCTTTCAAGAATGTGAATTACTTTTGACAAGGAGATTCAACTACACTTGATGAAATCACCCTTAGTGGCTGCCAGGAAGGTGATACATCACAAAACTAAAATCAAAGTCAAACCCCAGTAGGATGATATATTTTAAGATATCATCTGATTTTCAACTTCAGTTTAAGCATATATTTATTTCAAATAGATATTTTAATAATTGCTCCCATAGTTTTAAGAAACATAAGGTTTTGACTGCTATAAAATTATTAATATTTTTCCATATCAACTTCAACTTGGAGATATCTTTTATCCCTATTTTTCCCAGTAAAAATCCCATTCCAGCCTTAAAACTTTTCCAGTTTAACAGTTATTGCAAAATATTTTGCTTATTTTTTCAATTCCTAACTTCTAATTTCTCCAATCGTCTTTTGTTTCCTTTCAGTATTAGTTGTCTTGTTTACGGCCCTCAAGAGACAGAGGAAAAAAGAACCCTTGATCATCTCAAAAGATGATGTTCGGGACAACATTGTTACCTACAATGATGAAGGAGGTGGGGAAGAAGACACCCAGGCTTTTGACATTGGCACACTGAGAAATCCAGAAGCAAGGGAAGAAAGTAAGATGAGAAGGGATGTTATCCCAGAAACTATATTTCAGATAAGACGGACTGCACCTCTTTGGGAAAACATTGATGTCCAAGATTTTATTCACAGAAGGTTAAAGGAAAATGATTTAGACCCAGCTGCCCCTCCGTATGATTCACTAGCAACATATGCCTATGAAGGAAATGATTCCATAGCAAATTCACTCAGCTCCCTGGAATCACTTACTACAGATGGCAACCAAGACTATGATTACCTCAGCGACTGGGGCCCTCGATTTAAAAAACTAGCAGATATGTATGGTGGAGAGGACAGTGATAGAGACTGAAAAAGTAATCTGTGACCTGGTCAGTGTTAGTGGAATTCATGTTTATGTCACTAGAAAAAGTGGCCTACTCTCACTTGGGAATAAAAAATTTACAAAAAAAATAGGTGTTGTCTTAGTAAGGGTTTGCTTAATCAGTAAGTCAATGTGAATGAATGATTTGGATTTAAAAAAATCTATAATTCACCCTCTTTGCCTAGGAATCTCCAATGAAAGTTTTTTATTGACAATGAAAAGACAATAAAAGGCTTTTTGTGCCTTTAATAATGAGATGGAAACTTGATTTTTTTTTTTTTTGATTGCTTTGCATTACCTTTCCTACTAGGCTGGGACATTGTGCACCTGCATTGTAACATATTCTCAAATATATACTTTAAAAATATTAATATTACTGCCATATTTATTCAGTTAATGTCTGTGTTGATTCATCATGATATTTTTATATATGTATATTTATATTTTTGTATTTTTATTAAATAAATTAGTATTTATAAAAACAATACTCACGTACTTTGTTAATAAGGAGGTGCTGTCCAATCTTTCTGAACAAATGAAAATTCATATTGTGAAATAATTAATTTTTTTAATGCATCTTCTTATATTGGATAAGTGGTTGAAATGTACTGTGCAAGAACAATATGGAGAAAGTGCTCTTTACTGGGAATGTAGTGTAGAAAAAAGAAAAGTTATTTTGAAAAAGGGATTATAAATAAATGACTTGCAATGTGTATTACTACATGGCATAATAATATAGTTTCATAGTGAAACTTGCTCCCACACACCTTCTTATATGAAGTAACCAGAGAGAGGATTTAACAAATATATGCCTGGGGATTTAAGGAACCATGAAGGTTTATTCTTGTAGATATGAAAACTATTTTGTAATATTTTTTAATGGAATAATTAAGCAAACATCAATAATGAAGGCTTTTGTATTCTAATCTTATTTTGGGTTTTGAGGCAATTAGGCAAATCAGACATGTTACTAATAGCTTTTTTTGAAGTCAAAGTGAGCCAAGCAGTAAAACAAAGTCCAACTAATATTTTGTTAAAAATGTCAATGTTCCCTTTCTTCAATGAAGTGTATACATTTGCATATTTTCTAAAGCCTTAATGACAATCTTCAAGTATATATATGTGTTTAAAATCCATTTTCTGGATCAGTTTCTATGCACGCGAATTCTTTTCCAAAGCACAGGATAGGGGGAATTTGCATAAATCATGTGTCTAACTTTAAAAGTTGCAATGGTTTCTATACGTGCATTAAAAAAAAAAAAAAAAAAAGTACAAAGCAAAATAAACCTTAAATGTATGAAAAAGAATCAAAATTGTCAATAATATAGGATGTAGAGTATCCATAGCATTTTCATTTTTAATATCGACATTAGGGAAAACCAATTGCATATAGATTTCCAAAACAATAATGTTTAAAGGTTTTCACTTGATTACTTGGCTATTTTTCAGAAAGAAAATTAAGATACACATTACCAATATAATGTGGACTACTGGGACACCCATCTCTTACCAAAAAGATAATAAAGAGGCCACACACAAGGTCACTTCACCCAGACATAGAAACCACATGCCTGCTGAATGTTTTCCATTCTACAGTGTTGACTTTCATATTATTTGTCTAAAATATCTCTTTGCTATTATTTCATCCCTCTACCATATCCTTCTGCCTTCCCCAACGATGCATCTCAAGTTTTCTGAATGCTGAACTACTTTTGGGGGGAGGCGTGTGTGTGCGTGTGAGGGGATTGGGATTGCAAATAAGCATCTGACACAGCCCACTGTGAGCTGTGTATGGGGAATGCAAACCTACATGGCAAGCAAAAAACTTTAGGGACACAAAACAGTCAAAAGAACCCGCAGCCATGTGGCAGCCATGTACATGGATTTGATGTAGTAACAAGATATTGGTGTATAGCTCAGTAGTTTAAGAATGCATATTTCTTTTATGCGTCTTCTGAAGGTCTGAAAAGAAATGACCAGGGAAAAAAAAACACTTGTGACTACTGAGGGCCAAGATAAACTTACTAACTCCTGAGGAAACACTGTGGGATTTAGTCATCATTCCAAACAGACTTAAATTGATTTTGAATGTGCTCTCCACAGGGTTAAGAGCAAATAAGCTGATAAAAAAGTAGTGAATTTGAGCAAAAATGATCACTGAAACATTCTAAGTGAATTTTCCAAGAAAACGAACCCCCAAAAGTAAATCCATTCCATCTCAAAGGCAGGGAAAAATAAAAGTATTAAAAAAAAAATAAAGGAGCAGTAGATGATGAAAGTGTTGGTTTTTAATATTTATGCATTTTATATTTCTTTTCACTTTAAATGATTTTTTCTTAACATCCTCAGAGTTACAAGCTTATCCAGACAGTCTCATCAGTAAAAAATAATGCTGGAAACAATCTCCCACAAAAGGTTCCATCTTTCAGTGAAATGCTGAAACAGACTCATGCCAGGTTAAACAGCTTAAGTGCAATGACCACCATACACAAAGATGGCTAAATTTTTTAGTCATTTCATAAAATGGTTGTTTCCAGAATAGATGAGCCCGCAGTGCCTTTTCTTATGCATTGGTGACAGCAGGCATTAACGCCTTCTGTTTTACCAAAGGCATTTCAATGTTTAATGGTCTAATATACACTGAAAGTTGTATTTTGAAGTCACATTCACACTTCTTTCCTCACTTGTGCTAAGTGGACAGATAGAACATATAAGTGTTTGGGTCATTGCATACTGGAGCATTTTTACATGCTACATAAAAAAAAAATATATATATAAAAAAAAAAATATCCAAAAACCAGGATCTGGAAGTCAGATGTTTCTGTCTCATCTATGGGGAGAGGTAATCTAGAAGAATTTTCCAATAAGACAACATGAATATTACCTGCATGCATATGACTGTCTATATGTACGAGTGAATGTATATACATGCATATATTTAAAAAACCCTGACTTTCTAAGATTAACAAACAGAAACCCTTAGGTGCCACTTCTGTTCAAACAGATACCAGTCTGAAAGGAAAAAAACTGTGGCAGAGTACTAGACACTTTCAATTATGTGCAAACCAAAGGACATAAACCAATTAGATATTTTTGTTAGAAGTTATATTTTACTCTTTAGCTCAGTTTCAGTTCACAATTCAAAGTAGGAGGGATCTGACTTGAACTTCACTTAAAAATGATTTCCAAATTTGGGATTTTGCATCTTCATTAAAATCTCACAGAAATGGAAATGCAGTTGCGAATGTCACTGCTCTTGCATTCCGAAGAAATCATGTTGACATTATTCTCTGGGGAAAGCAAGTGCCTCTGCAGAATCAGCCTACCCACTGTCACAGGGCACCATGAAGCAAAGAAATCCAGGAATATTTCCTTCTTTGCTTTTACTCCCTACCTCTCATCATTCCCATTCAAAGCAAAGCACTCTATAACACAATTAGCCCACTTCAGAAAAATTCAATAGAATACTTTTCAGAAAATTCGAGATCACCAGTAAAAGCAGAAGTGACAATGTGTTCACACAGCTTCAGTGTCTTTTTTCTCTTGCTGCTGTGCACTGTTTTAGCAGAAAATACATTTTCAGAGTAGTCCCGCGACTTAAAATATGAGCATGATTCTGATTTTATTCACTTTACCTTAGAATATGACATAGCTCCTGTCATAACACATATTAATACACCTTCATCAAGCTTGGAATGAACTCCATAGTTTTAAAAAGCTTTTGCTTTTAGAGTCAGCTTGCCAAGAATTTCTCCCATCACTTCTCAAAAGGGAATGACAGGCTGTATAAAGTAAGCCTGCACAAAAGCAGGTTTTGATCTTTGGTGGAAGTAAAATGATCATAACGTTGTTCACTGCTTATAGTTCTGTCCTTCAATTTACCTTTTAGTTACTGGTAGACATTTAGACTACATTAGAAGCAGTTTATGAACTGTTAGAGCTGGGCAAGAATATCTTTGGAGCAGCACAGGATCAAAAGACCTGTCTAAGATCCGTACAGCCTTTCTTTCACTCCAGCAGCAGGAGGCAGAATGACCCTACCAGACACTGCCTCACAGAAGTACATACCTGGCACTTACTACTGGAAGAAGTGAAAACTACAGTTTCACAAGTGAAAATGGTGAAAAGGAAATTAGGGCTGGGATTTTTATCACTTGAGAATTACTCTTGCAGCTGTCAGGAAGCAGGCTGCTAGTTGCTAGGAGCAACGATAATACTACTTATATAATGCTTTTCATCCCCAGTTTTTAAAGCTTTTTACAAAGAAGGTCAGCGTCATTATCACCATTTTACAGGCAGGATCAGCATTTGTTTGTGCACCAGTTTCCCCTAGGACAACCAGTAGGACAGTAGTGAAGGCAGGAGCAAAATCCTGCTCTTCTTTTCACAGGCCTTGAGGTCAGCTAACCATTCAGGAGGCTTTTATTTATGTACCTTCACAGCTTAAACTGTTGAGAAATTTTGCTTTTAATTAGCTTTTACTGTCTCACAGATTATAGACATCTTATAGGAAGATGCCTTTCCACTGGACATCATAAGTCAAAGATCCTTTCCAAATTAAAGTTTTGCTTTGGACACACGTGTTTCTGAGACAAGTCCAAGGTAGTTGCAAAGCAGAAGCTGAGGTGCTTCCTTGTTCTTGCGTCCTGCAAGAAAAAGAATGAAAGAGGATTTTGGTTACAAGTGGAAAGTGAAAAGGAGAGACAAACCCTAAAAAGCCCTAACAACTACAGGAATATACCCAGATTTGGCAAAGAAATAGCTTTAAAAGGTTAATCTTTCATTGAAAGCAGACATCAGTGGGACAGAAGGGGTGGATCGTAGAAGAATATCAGGTTGTAGCTCCCAACAACAGCTGGTTTCTGCTTCTTCAGAACTAGTTTTTGTTTCTAAGGACCCCTTCAATGCTTTTCCATTTGATTTCTTGATGAGACGTGATTTTTTGATTGCTGAAAGAAATTGCTTTTTTCCCAGCTGTTCCAGATTCATAATTTAATGACAGATCTTTAAGAGCAAACCTGGCCGGCACTTAGCAGATGCAGAGAGAAAACAAGACATGAAGAGTCTCTTCATTCTTATCCCTTGGGTAAGTGAAAGGCTTTGTTTCAACTAATGTTCAAATTAGAATACGGGATGTACACTAGGCAGAGCAGCACTATCCAAGGGGATCCAGGGTAGGAGCCAAAATGAGTAAGCAGCTTCCCCACCTGCTAACACATATGCTGCCATCTGCAGCTTACTGACCAAGGGGGAAGTTTGATCTTTTCCAAAGCAATGGTAGCGTGCTTTCGTCTGTGCTATGGCTGAGTGCCTTCAGCCATCCTGTGATAGTGCCAGAATATTTGTTGTCACTGATGTTCGGCCAACCCTGCACTGTTTTACAGCCAGGTTTTGCACAGCACTACCAGTAAGGGCCAGGTTTCACCCACTGTATATTTCTTTCAAAAACGTGATATGCTGCTGTACTTCATAACGCCAAATTCATTGCAAAGTACAATGAGAGATCACACTGTATTTTTTTAGAGGAAATAAGACCCTCATGTTAATTTCTCTTGATTTTATGAAAGTCCTTAAAAACGAAATGAAAATTCGTTTTCCATTACATCATTAATACAAACACATGCCTGCACAAGTTTTACATAAATTAAAGGCTTGATCCTAAGAATCCTATAAAGTGAGTTTAAATAAATATTAAAGGGTTAGATAGAATTGTATATAATTTTTATAATTTCTGGAAAAATTATTCAATTTTTAAATAATCTTGCAAAAACTATGTATCTATGCTGTCTTACATAAAGTGAAAACACAAAAATAAAAAAAAAAAAAAAAAAACAAAAAAAAGAAAGGTATTCATTTCTACCTAGCAAATAAGGGCCTTCTTGTAAAAAAGATTAATAAATTTGTAATAGAAGGAAAGTGTGAGGAAAGCAGTGGTATCTTTTAGCCAACTATATAGGCTGCTTTAATGAAACCAGACAAGATTTTAGGCTTATAAATCCCTTCTCCTCAGGACTGAAAAAGACTAGAAAAATCTCCAACGCCACTCTGTAATGTAAGCTTTTTAAGTCCAAATGCCAAATTGATTTTAAATTTTTTATTAACGTAAGTTCTCATTTACAAATTGCAAAGTTTGAGTATTTTGGTAAGATAAAATTTGCAAGATGATTGTGCTGACATGTCCTATAGCTACATTTAGGAATATTTGCTAATCAATACTTTCTTTAACTTACTTTTATCATATTTGCATAAATATAGCAAATCTGTTCATGAGAAAACATTCTTCTAATCTCATTTTTCAGCAAGTAAGGCCATACACTGCCTGAATTTTGTAAGATAGGACTGTCGGCACACCCAGGGAGAAAGAAGAAGAATTTCAAAGCAGCTAGTTGAAAATTACTATGTAAACCAGTTTGCAACAAAATAGTTCACAATTCATACGCACAATACATATATATTCTAAGTAAAATTTACTATGTAATTAAACACCTGTTTATCCTGCAGCTGTTGCAATATATGCAGTTCTTGAAAGTATCACACACAACTTCTGTGGAGCCAAGTAATCACAGCAGACACTGGATTTTAAAAATTTCCTGCCATATTGTAGTTATCCTGACAAAGATGGGACCTTTGAACTGTCAGGTTGCAGCCCTAGATGGCAAAAATCAAGAGAAAGAGCATAACATCTGACTCCAAACCTTCATTGTTCTAAAGCCAGTTACATTTCCGATTCAATAAGTCTCAGATAAATCCAAGTCTTGCTTCCAAACAATGCTTGGATGTGGAGTCCTGTTACAGGCAACACTCTAAAGTTTCAACATCATCATGGAATCAGGCCTGCATGATTTTGTGGATGCTTGCAGTTCCGTTTACTGATGGTATTGTTCTAAATATCCTAGTGAACCAGGACACTGAATGCAAGGGTGAATACACCTGTGTAAACAAAAGTTCATTGACAGCTTCAGTGGTTTCCAGCTTTGAGAAGAACAATGTAAAGTGATTATTGCATTATACTTGGAAGCTTCAGATTTAATTTTCTGTTTCCCGTAGAGCAAATTATTTTGGATTTCGATAGCCATCTGTCCATAGCATCATATTGTTTCGTTATGGAGTGTGATGTAGGTGAATGATGTCATGATAAACATGTATAAAGTTCTTTTAATAAGAGTTTATACTGTTTAAAAATATAAATCTAAGCAGCATGAATCTACATAATATATAAATCTTTGAACCTATATAGTGCCTATCAATAGTTCTGAACAACACTGTCATATTCTACCAGGTTCAAGAACATATCCATTTTACCTTGAGTTCTCTGTTGTCCCCTTTTTTGCAGTGAACCCCAGGACTTTTACCTGAAGCCTCAGAGTACATAGGAAATTATTTGCTGTTATATAATACCTTGTACATCTACATACATCAACATAGTGTTAACATCTAATTTTATAGTACTACTTTTCTCACCGAGTAAAGCTGAAAAAGCAACTGTGGATGTTGTTCTGCTCTCTGTATGCTGCTGCAGCTGATGCACTACTAATCTTTTGTGCATATAAGCAGCCAAACGTGCAGACTTTTTAGAACAGACAGAGAAAACTAATATTCTTTCCCTTTTCCACCTGACACACAAAGAAATTCCACCAGCAGTTCAGGTTTTTCAGATTGGTCTAGATATTTGGGCACTATTATTTTTCCCAAGAGAGGCTCTGTAGGCCAAAAATTGAATTATTTTAAATGTTTCAATTTCTCCACATTCATTTATGACGCAGTGATTCATTCTCACTTCAGGAAAATAAAAGACCTATTTTATTCTTTTTTTTTTTTTTTTTTTCTTAAAATTTTCTCCTCTGTAAAACCATAATACCAGTAAGCTCTAGCAAGCGGCCTCTAGAAATGCAAGGAGAGAGCTTGGTTTAATACTTGTCCTGCCCTATCCTGGACTATCATTTTAACAGCGTCTAATAGAGCTATATTCCACAAAGCCTTTATAATATCTTTTTATTCCATTTATGTTTTGAATAGCTTGTCTTTAATTAGGATCTGAAATGGCACTTGCTGTAAGCCTAATACATGATTTCTCAACAAAAAACTGTGAGATCAAGTTCTGCATTTTTTTAGTTTATTTTTTAAAGTTATTTGACTGTCTTTTCATGCATAAATAGGATTTGAATAGTTAATTTGAAAAAAAAAAAAACAACAAAACAAACAAGCAAAATAATAAAACCTGTAGGTTAAATGATATTGGCAACTTATGGAAGTTTAGAAGGATATAACTTCATTTGCAGATGATTTGATGTAACGTTGTTTCAGTTTCCTGGAAAACTAAATATGTTCATTAGAGGTTATAAAGCATCCTTGTGGCATCTAATTGCTTAAGGATGAACGATAAATAGGAAATAGATTTATTTTTTCCACTTTCATATAATAAATGGATATTTGGAGAAAAAGTGTGAGAAAAGAATATTTAGACACGTTCTTTACTGATTACTGTGGATCACAGATCTCAGATTACAGTCTGGGAGACATCAAAATAAACCATAAAAGAAAGCTACACAGATATCTGAATGATAACATGAAAAGAATAGACGTGTGGGAGGATAAAAGAAAATGGAAATCTGGGAGCAAAAATCAACATAAACCAATTTGATAATTTTTTGAAGAAGACAAGGGTCAGAGAGTACAGCCAGACTGATCAAGAGAAAGCCAGTGGACTGTCAGAGATGTAGACAGTGACCAAGAATTTAAATTGGCTAACCAGAAATATGGTTATATGTCTACATTATGCTAATTATTTTTTAGTAGTAGGGAGAATCACAGAACTAGAAAAAGTTAAATTTGTAAGTTGGCTTTGTTGATCATCAGGTCAATAACGATCTCATTTAAAGATTTGACAGCTGCCAATCTTATCAATATTTTATTATTTGTATTCAAAAGACGAGTAAGCCAGAATTTCATTTTTTAAACTACCTTGTTCTTCTTTTAGGGACTTTATGTAGTAACTTCAAAATATTTTGAAATGTATTTTCTCATTCTAAGTTGCAAACGTACATATATGTTCCAATTGCTAACAGACAATGCAGTCTTAGCTCAGGAAATTAAAAAAAAAAAAAAAAAGAAGAATGAAAAAGGGGTATTTCCTATTTATTAACTGCCATTTGGCTTTAAGGTCATATTTGCTCAGTCTCCTAGTAGAAGTATTGTTTTCATTCTTTGTCATGCCTCAAACGCAGCATGGAAGCAGGAAGTCAAGCTGTGTCTTTTTTCTGCGCATGCATCACCCACAGCTCTGCAATGAGAACTTTTGGAGTGAAAAGGGAAACAGAAGGACTGAGAAGATTTTGTGGTACAAAAAAAATGTAAAGTTTCTTCTGATATTGTACAGGTTAAGAAATAATCCAGCCAATGGCCTGCTAGTGAACTACAGAATTTTTTAAAATTGTTTAAAAAAATTAATATTAATAAAACCCAGAAGTGTTTTATTATTTACCATTTAAACTAAGCAGCTTTCCATAGTAGAAATACACCATTCAGATTTGAGAAGACCCATGGAAAAAGACCAAAGTTCTAAATACTAGGTGTAGTGTACATGACATTTCTCTTCTAAAACATAGGGTGTTCCATTTGAAATTAAGAATAAGGATGTATGGAGTGACTAGAAGGAAATTCAATATCAAAGCACTGATATTTGCTAAACTGGAGAATTATCTCCCCAGGAAAAATGTAGAAGCTTGTTTACTTGTCACAATTTAAATTAACTAAGAGAAGAACAAACAATAATGTAGTAGACAACCATTTTTGCTAAAGCATAAAGGATGGAAACAGAATGAAGGAGTAATTATTAAGACAGTATCAGTAGCATCTGCAATATTAAATAACTGTACATAGATTCTCTTTTTTATTACAGGGTATTGAGACACAGAACCTGGTCCTGCAGAGCTTCTCCACTAGCAAACCTTTATATGCCTGCGAAATATCCCTATCAAATTATATTTACAGGACAAAATTACATTTTTTTGGAAGAAAGGTCTATTTCCTAGCACTGCTACATAATCATAAGTCCTTTGGGACATGGTAATGACAAATTTATAATCCTGCTGTGCTTTTTCTGCGCAAGTTTTCAAAAAGAAATATTTATACTAGTACAGCAAAATGCCTGAATCAGCCCAGTATGTCATTTAGATGTTCTCTCAAAATCATAAGGAATATGAAAAAAATATGGTATTTCATTGACCTTAATGTAAGCATTATACAGAAGAAACCACAAGAAAATATTAAATATTTATATTTTATTTGAAAAATATTAAACATGACATCCAATGTACCAGCTGTTAATAGCATACATTTCTTGTGGTGCTGCTTCTTGGGATGTAATCAAAGAAAAACAAATCAGCAATATGTCAGATATGGAAATTCAAATCTCAGTAGCATTTTGTACGTTACATTCATATATAAATATTATCATTCCCATGTGGACCTTTTCAGTATTAATTTCCTTTATTTTTATGTATAATACAGCACTGAAGTATGTTTGGTGTACTGCCATGGTCATACTGGGATACACACAGAATTAAAGAATGTAAAAAAAAAAAAAAAAAAAAAGAAAAGAAAAAAGAGTAGTATTGTACTTAATTGTTTTCTGTAGGAAAATGCAAGCAAGTGTAGCATTCTGTGACTGGCTTCTGTTGTTTCTGTCCTACTTCCTCTGCCACCCAAAAGGCTACCACCCACTGGAAAATCTGATAACCCTCACAAGAATAAAGGATGAGTTTCTGCATGCAGAGAAATCCTCCAGGTGCCCTAAATCACAGTCTGAGCCACTAGGGAGGAGCATGAAAATAAAGCAGAACGTAAAAGACACATTGAAGAACATGAATTAATTCTTTACTATGGACTTTCCCACATTGAAAGCTAGGTGAAAAGGTGTGCAAGTCATCATCTCAGCACATAAACAAAAAAGCCTGGGAAGATAATCTCATTTACAATTTTGTTGCTGTTGTCTCATGTTGATACTGAATGTTTGAGGCCAAAGCCTTTTACTTTGAGGCTTATTTTAGTTTTTTCTAAAAACTTTCAATCTTTAAATAGAACATACAGAACACATTAACCTGCATTAAATTATTCTATATATAGGGAAAGGTTTAATGAAAGCAACATGCCAAAAATGTAAAATTAAGCTAAATTATTAAAATGAAGTTTTACCTATTACACATGCTTTTAATTATTCCCCTTTTTTTATTATGAAATTTCAATTGAACTTTTCATTATTAATTTTGTACCTAAACGAATATCAGAATTTCTTCTGGAACATAAAGATAATGTTGATGACCATTCCATAATTTTATAGCAAGTTGGAAAACTATTCTATAAAAAGACTACAAAATTTCATGAAAACATATTTCTTCAACAGTTTCTTTTGGTCAAGAACAGGAAAAATATTGCTATAGATAAATAATTTTAGGTTTATATTGTTAGCTCCTATTTATTTTTCAATAATTTTTAAAGTATAATGAAGAAGATAAGTTTACCTTAATGCGTGCTTTGTTAATATGGCCCTGCAGAGTGCTGTTCAGACAAGCAACAAAATTAGTTTAACAGCAATAAGACTTACCAGCATAGCATTTTTAATACTAGTTAAAAGATCATGAAGAAAACTCTGGAGCAGTTATCTGTCATCGCTGAATAACAGTATGCTTTCTACAGACACTTAAGTTTAAAGAAAAACAAGTGTTGAACTGTGACAAGCACTGTATGCTTGTAAACTTATTACTGCCAAATGCGTCAATTAAACCATCACTCTGCATGTGCTGGTTTTGGCTGGGATAGGGTTAATTTTCTTCACAGTAGCTGATATGGGGATATGTTTCAGATTTATGCTGGAAACAGTGTTGATAATACAGTGATGCTTTAGTTATATCTGATAACTGAATTGCCAAGGCCTTTTCTGCTTCTCACCTCACACCACCCCATCAGTGAGTAGGCTGGAAGCTGGGTGTGCAGGAAGCTGGGAGGAAGCACAGCTGGGACAGCTGACCACAACTGACCACAGCAATATTCCATACCGTATGACGTCATTCTCAGCTTACAACACTGGGGAAAGAAGAAAGAAGGAAGGATATTCAGATAATGTAATTTTTCTTCCCAAGTGATGGAAACCTGCTTTTGTGATGATAGCTGCCTGCCAATGGCAAGCAGTGAATGAATTTCTTCTTTTGTTTTGCTTATGCAAGTGGCTTTCACTTTCCCTTTTAAATGGCGTTTATTTCTCAACCCATTTTTACTCTTCCCCATCCCACCAGAGTGGGGAGTGAGTGGCTGGGTGGTGTTCAGTTGGGAGCTGGGATAAATAATGACAGAGAAAAAAGCAAACAAGGCCTCAAACAGTAACTGAGCAAGATTGGATACGAGGAAAAATTTCCTCACTGAAAGGGTTGTCAAAACACTGGAACAGGCTGCCCAGCAAAGTGGTTGAGTCACTTTCCCTGGAGGTATTTAAAGGATGTGTAGATATGGTGCTTAGGGACAGGGATTAGTGGTGAACTTGGCAGTATTAGGTTAATAGTTGGTCTCGATGATCTTAAAGGTCTTTTCCAACCTAAATGATTCTATGATTCTATATTGAATACATTCAGGTTATTTCATCAGTTTGCTATGTTTCAATCTAGTCTCTGGTCAAGACTGTTACATTTCCTACCCTTCTGCATTATTTCTGTAATTTCTTTTTTAATTACATTTCTTATCAGAATCCATACTAGAATCTGTGATTTCAATATAGCTTTCCACTGGAATGAATATTTAGATAAGCTGGCAACCTCAAAAAAACACTGCAGCCCTCACTGCCTGCTGTGCTTTTCAGACACTTTTGGCACAATACAACTTTCCACTCTGCCAGCTCTACAACTTAGTGAAGGATGCAGTTGCCCTTGGCAGGACTGTTCTACCTACCTGAAGCATCTTGTATGAAAATTAGAATACAAGCCAAAGAGGCTGATAGATAACACCATGCAACTTAGGCAAACAGAATGTACATGGCCAGTTTGTAACAGTCTGCTTATATGATGGCCAAAAGTTACACGTCTGAAAACACAAACAGTCCTTCAGCAGTCATAGTCTTTATGTCTTTCCTAGAGACATCTATTTTCCTAGAAGAAGGATATTGCTTTGTGTTCGCTATATAAATTTTATATCCCACTTCTTTTCTCCACAGACTGCTTCAAGTGATCAGCACAGATTCTGTTACCTTCAGTCTGGTAGTTAGACTTAAAGGTTAGAGAGGGAGCCTGACACTGGGAGAAGTGTATTAACTGAATATAATAAATCTTCTCGCTGTGCTAATGCAGCATATTTTCATGGGTGCCTTTAAAGAATGTTTAAAACCAGCATTGACTCAAACTACATCTTGAAGTAGCAAATTGTCTGAAGATTCCACTGTTAATTTGTCCATATCTATGATTGACGGGGTATGAATCATCCAGGCGAAAATGTTACGGGGCCAATGTCATTTCACCACTGGAAGCGAGTGTAGAATTATTTTCAGACTGATAATTCCATCCTGCTCCCTATTTCTGGGATGCTCAGGTATTTCAAGGCAAGATTGTAAAGCTAAATAACTACAGGAGTCATGAGTGGCATACACAAACTCTCTGTATTCATGGTCTACAGGATACCAGAATTGTCCTGTATACTGAGAGGACAGAGTATTTTTACTCCAGATTATGGAATAGCTATCACAACAGTCATGAATTACTTAAATGCAGAGAACTGAACTTTTCACAATACACTATGCATGATAAATTATTTTGCAGCAAATGCATTTAAAACGTAAATTACAGTTTATTCTGCATTCATATAAAGGTTTTAGCATCTTAACTGAATTTCCACACCCCACCCCCCACCCCCCCCCACAGGTCAATAACGATATGTTAAAAAATATGGTGTTTTTACGCCAGAACTGGTGATCTGAAATGAGAGTCTTTTTACTCCTGTTTCAACTGTGTCCATGTTTCAAATGAAAAATGTTACTTTGCAATTGTTATTGTTAATCAAACCTTCTATTTCATATCTTTGTATTAAAATATGCTTAATCTTGTCATTAGAATTCTAATTAATCAGTTAGGCTCACAGACCCATAATTTAGAAACAATGTCAAAGAATATTGAAATGCAAATACACATATCAAACATAAGCATGCTCTGAATCTTTACTGAACCATAGTTAAGATTTTGTTAAAAATCAGCCACAGTTAATTGTGCTACATAACTTGACTCTTCTGGGGAATAAAAGAAGTACGAATTCTGCAGTTCTTAAGTGAAGGCTGGTGCTAGGTTCTGTTCTGCGAAATTTTTCTGCAGTTACCTCTAGAAGAGTGATGTCCTCCTGCATACACATTGTGCAAACACCCTCAAATCTTTATTCAATAGGCTAACTTTACTATTAGAGAAAATTTAATTTTATTCTCTACTGAAAAGGATAACATCTCCCTGTACACCAGGAAAAGACTATAGACGCAAGGATACACTAATAATTTTGTTAGTCCTTATTGGTACGGCAATACTTCCTCTATCCTCCCTAGTGATATTGCATCCCTGCTAGGATTTCTTCATTAAACCATTAAAATACTAAACCTATGCTACCATAATTACTGCCAGAGAGTTAAACAGCAATATGACCAGTAGCTACATTCTATCACAGCAAATCAATGCACATAGACAAAAGTAAAAAAGCGCAGTGGTTAAAAACATGATTTAAACCATGGTTTAAACACACCTATGCTAAAATCATTGCTTTACTTTCAATTTGTTACAATTAAGTGGCTGTCTTTTATGTAGCTATTTTACATTATCTGCATATTCTTTCACAAAGATGCCAAACTTTTTGTGAAATCATGTCTTAGCAATAATTCTAATTCCCGCAATTAAATTTGTAATGTGGCTTTCTTCACCTTAAAGCATGGGGAAAAAAAAAAAAAAAAAAAAAAATTTAGAATTTATCATTGTAAAACAATATTAGGAACCTACTAAACATTGACAAAGAAACGGAGGAAGACTGTGAAACTGAACACAGAAAATGGAAGACCATCATCTAACCTTGTTATCTTATAAGCAGAAGGTTTATCAATATAAACAAATAGCCTGAATTTGAAAGACAAAAATGGGTTAGATTGGTTGGATAACTACGATTGCTATGGAGATAGTGCATGGAGATGGGATTATCAACAAAATCAAGTACTAAAATGAGGTTGAGGACCTTCATTAGCAGAGATTAAGAGGACACTAACTACTTCAGGGAGAGTGGTTTCTATGGAAGCAAGAGCAGAACAGAATTGGAATTTGAATTTGGACAACTAAATTGCTTCAGGGTAAGAAAACACTTCTAAGAGATGTGATAAGCAACAATAAACTTCATAACCCTGTAAAAAAAAAAAAAAAAAAAAAATCAAGAGTTCAGCATTAGAGAAATTCACACTATAACACACAAAACAGCCAGAACCCCATGATGCTAGAGTGAGAGAGAGCAATGGAGAGTTTACTTCCATATTAGGTTATTTTCTTCTTGACCTTTCTTGACTTGTCCAGAATCAAGAATATAAGTAAGACATTTTTAAAAAGTTGCAAGACAAGCTAAAAATAAATTAAAAAATAAAAGCAAGAGAAAAAGAGATAAGAGGAAGTCAAAGGATGCAAACTCTTTGTATCTTTCTGGAAGATGTAGCTATGAAGAAAAAAACAGGAAATTCTGACTTACTGGTAAGGTATCATGAGAATATCCTCAGATATTGTGAAAGCTTAACTTACTCTTTACAGTTGAAGGACACAGTCTGTCTTTGCTAAGATCAATCAAAATACAAAGTTTTGTTTCATTATTATTAATAGTGTTATTGGCAAGGAAAAAAAAAAAGTAAAAAGATGACAGAAAATCTGCTACACTTCTGAAACCATGGATAAAAGACTTATTATGCTGTTGCTTCCTCTGCTGAGTAACACATTAAAAGGGACTACCATGTATATACACTGCAAAACAGGGTCTAATTTTTTGGGCTACTTAGTTAACTGGCAGCAACTTTACTGATATTTTGATTAAACTCTGACCAGTGCTGCTGACAGCTGTGCAACTAGATAGACATTGATGTTACACTGTAAGCATTTTTAATGAATTAAGCTCTTCTGCTTTAATGATAAAGGAAAAAATTCAAATAGCACAGGTTTTATTGCATTTTCATATTTGTGTTAACATGTATTCCACCATTATATTTCAATGCACAGTTTCTTGTCCCTGTGACTATTAAGTCCTCTCAGTTTTTGTATAAAACCATTAATCTGGCAGAAATTTGTTTCTGACTTTTAACTAAAATAATATTTTTGCTAAACAGCAGTCATCAATAATATGTTTCTGAGAAGCAGTGCTCTCCTTTTTCTTACGTAGATACTATAAAACTAGCAAATGCAGATTCTTATTTCTGGCTTTTAGCAAAAGACTTTTTAAGGTGTTGTGGTTTCAGCCCAGATGGTAACTCAGAACCACACAGCTGTTTGCTCCTCCTTTTCCTCCCCCCCACTCCTGGTGGGATAGGAAGGAGAATCGAAAGAATGTAAATCCCATGGGTTGAGATAAGAATAGTCCAGTAACTAAGTTATAACACAAAACTACTACTGCTACCACCAGTAATAATAATGACAAGGGGAAGAGAATATAAAACTAAAAAGGGTAAAGGTAAAGAAAACAATAAACATGAGTGATGTACAATACAATTGCTCACTACCCGCCGACCAGCAGTCAGCTCAACCCGAGCAGCAATCTGGGCCTTCTGGGTAACTCTTCCCAGTTTATATACTGGGCATGATGTGCTGTGGTATGGAATACTCCTTTGGTTACTTTGGGTCAGGTGTCTTGTCTCTGTTTCCTCCTGGCTTCTTGTGTCCCTCTTCACTGGCAGAGCATGTGAAACTTGATGTGAAGTCCTTGATCGAATTAAGCATTACTTAGGAACAACAAAAACACTGGTGTGTTATCAGAGTTGCTTTCAGACTAAAGCCAAAACTCAGCACTGCACCAGCTACTAAGAAGGAGAAAAATAACTGTTAGAGCTGAACTAAGGACATTAAACTGTTCCAAAAAAAAAAAAAAAGATGACTATATAAGCATCTGTGCTAATCTTATACACTGCATCCTAAAAATGAAAAAAAAAAAAAAAAAAAAAATATTTTCATTTTAGAGGCAACTGCTGCTATTATAAAGAAAATAGAGATCACTTGTTTAATTGGAATCAGTTTATTCTACCTTCTTTAATAAAATATCGATAAACATTAATGTGGAAATGAAAACTATTTCATATTACTTTATAACATATACAGCATTCTGTACAGCAACAGTCAGCTCTGTAAGCTGACAAAAGTCATTTAGGCAGCAGTACCTGTAATTTCATTAAATAATGACAGCATATAGTCAGTAATCTACATAGATATGTAGATTTTGCTTTTGGTATCATCACCTACAGTTCATTCATTTTGTAATTCATTCCATGTATCTTAAGTAGGATTTTTTTAGTTTTGTGGGGCTTGTTTTTAAGCAATTTCCACAGTATTTTATTGGCTCTGACTCTTGAAATATGGAATAAAAACAATTTCTCTGTTTCTCAGGTGGCGAAATGTGGAATGGAAAATGAGTATCTAAATAATTAGTTGTAATTGTGAAGATATTTGACATTCTATACTCAAAGACTTTCTTCCAAACTCCATTTCAGCACAATTTCAGTATTCATTTCTCTTAGTCTAGACTGAGTATTAGTTATATGGAAGTTTCAATGTCCTTCTTCCATTAATTATTCAGTTAAAAGGGAAGTTTTAAAAGTTGCTCACCAATCCTTATACAATCATAAAGCTAACAAAATTTTTTGCAATATCTAATTCTACTGAGCACTCTTCAATAAAATTTTATTTCTGAAAATATTTACAGTATTTGTAAACATTCAGGAAGGATTAAATTTCTCTTTTTGCAACACAAGGACTGAATATTAGTGGATCTCATAACCAGCAGTTTAAATAAATACCTTCTTCCTGCAGGTCAACATTATATATTTGCTTGGGTTTTCATCAGTTATGTTGTATGTTTTGTTTCTAAATTTACATTTCTATTTCCCTCTTTTGGTAAACAAAAGAGAACAGAGCACTGGAAGAGAGCACAGGAGACATTAAGCATGCTCAACCTGCAATCACAACCAATTTAGGTCTGACTCAAAGGGCACATAGAACTTTTTCCCAATGTCCCACCCCACACCATGGGTCACATGTCCTAATTCAGTACACTAATTAATCACCACTATAGTGTGTTGTTGTACGAGGAGACAAGACATTGAGGGTACAGTCAAACTCTTACATTCATGAAATAGTAACAATATAGAATTATTTCATACTGCTCGCAGAGTTTGATTGCATACAGCTTTCTGAAACAGAAAAATAATAAATACACAACAGCAAATGATGTCTTAGGCATTTCCGTATGATTTTTATTGAAGTACAGGTGATAAACAGGTATTCTGAATAATATTTAACTAAAAATATATGCTTGTGCAGCTAAAAACAGGGAGAAAGGTCCAATGTAGCAGGGAGAAAAGTTCATGAAATGGAAACCACTTGAAACTCAGCTTTATATTCAGTTTGCAGTATTTTATTCACTCTAGTTAGCAGATTATAATGGTATCATGGAACTTAGAAACACACACATATTTTTAATTATTTCTTCTTGTTCAAAAATAGTAAAATTGTGATATTAACTGAGATACACATAAGAACCCGTTCTTTATAAACATTGATATGCAACTGAAATACAAACCACACTGAAAGAGTACAGAAATTGCTGATTAGTCTGGAAGAAAATCAGGCTCACGAAGAGACAGGAGATTCTATAAAGAAGTATACCTGCAGAAGCTGTATTTTATCCCCTAGTGTATATGTATTACAATACCCTATTTAATTGCTATTTATGTAACCTCTCTCCAGAGGACACTCTCTACCCTCCCATTTCATAAACAGCATAGCCGGCTTCATACAGGAAGAGTTACTTCACATTTTCCTGTACTGTTGTGACTTAATATTTGTCAAAAATTATTTAGTGCACAGTCTGCAGATAAAGTACCAAACACAGAATTATCTATTTTCTCCTTATAGATCTATTCACTGTACGAGATAGATCTGGATATCCACCAGATATCTTTATTTAAGAATTTTTCCAGAGTAGAAACCAATTCTTTAGGCTACAGTAGACAAATGACATATTGTACATATTACTTCTCTATAGCATACTAATTGTAGTCTACCTCAGGTTTAGAAATCTTTCCAAGAAGCTTTGCACAAGCACTGGAAAATACGGGAAAGAGGATGCACTACTGCAGAATGCTGCTGTGAATTGGTGTGATGTGGCAGGTAGTTACTAGATATTCTCTTTTAGTCATTCAGTGGTATGTAATCAAAAGCCCTGCAATTCTGACTGCAAAAGTATTAAAGCCTATGATCATAAAGTGCATTCCCTAATCCAAGGATATTTTTCTGACTTACCTGAAATGTTATTTGAAAAAAATATAAAAATGATTCTGAGAGCAGGGACAGGAATATGAGCTTGGCTTTTTTCAAATAGGTGTTGTAAAAAAAGAGGTTGTTCGATTATACTCACTTCAAAGTTCTCTTTCCATCTCAGGAAGCTTAGTTTTGTTTTGTCTTTTTTCTTGACCAGTACTAAGAGAGTTTGAAATATAAGAATGAAATGTTCCCATTCAACTTAGTGCCTTCAACTACTCTCATCCCCCCATCCCTGCAATAGTTTGCTGGTTAGAGTGGGAGGCTAAAGGTACAGATAAGGTCACTACAAGCAGTTCTCAAAAGTGGAGACAAGACCTGACCTTGCAGCCTAGAAAATTCATTATTAGCTTTTATTTATATATGCATACACACACAAAAAGCAACATTAGTTACATTTTAGGAGGGAACTTGGATCTCTGCTCAGTTCTGTAAAAGAGCATTTAATGGGTGCCTATCTTCCCAGGAGAGGTGGAGCAAGTCACCAAACACAAATACATACTTCCTCAAGCTGTGCATTCCAGCATTGTGAAAGGCCTCCATGCTGCTTTCAGTGTGAGTCAGTCTTTAATGTGCACTGAGCAATTAATCAATACACACACGTCAAGCCCCATACCTCCACTTGCACACCAAATTCTCTGTGCCCACGAAGATCATGGGCATGTAGCAATGTGGGCATCACAGTTATCTGTCAGAATGGTGCTACAGTACAGTATGTATTTTGCAAAAAACACTCACTTCTCTACCTCAAGAAGAAAGTTCTGAACAGAAAATAGGATGTGTCCAAAACAAAATAAAGAAGGTGGCAATGTCTCAGCTGATATTTGGGATAATAATATCAATGTCAGACACAGAAATGTTATGACATTTAACTGGAAGGTGTCCAAGTCCTTTGCCAGATGTAGTCCCAAAGTACTTCTCATGAAAACCTAATGCAAAAGTTTCAAACACCAGAGACACAGGACAATGGTCCCAGCTATTAAAGAGTTCCTTATATTTCATAAAGGCTATTAAGTAGAGATTATCATTATTCAAAACACACGATATTGCTTTCAATATTTTTCCCATGAGGACATACTAATGTAGCAGCTGTCACTTCTGATTCTTTTCCTCAGGTATGGTGGGGAAAAAAATAAAAATAAAAAAAAAAGAATCAAAGGTTAGATGATAGTTTCAAATACGAAATCCATTGTTCACTTAAACAAAAAACCAAAACAAAAACAACCAACCCCTTGGTACCTTTTTTTCTCTGGTGAGGGGTATGAACTCAGAAGGCCAAAAGTGTAAAATGTGTTAACATAAGGAGAGACTAACAACACAACTGTAAAATTAAAACAAAACTTTCATTTGGAATGACTGAAATCATCAACACAGGATTCTGCCTGTAAAACTACAGTGGCTTTCTCACATTTATGGGATGATGACACTGTATCAAAGTATTTAAGATTACCTAGCATGCATGGACAGGAAAAATATAGAACACAACTGAAAAGCTTATAGGAATTAGAATTGTCAGATTTGTCATATTTCTAACTCTTTTAATAAGACTGTTAAGCTACAGCCTCCATAATATTTCAGCGATGAGTTTTGTCCACATTGCTTAATACATTTAACATAGCAAGCACCTAGGCTTTTGTTACCTTCCCTTTAAAAGCAAAGAAAAAGCTATGTGGTAGAAAAACATCATTCCCTCACAAGTTTTCTGAGATTAACATGTTGAGTTTGTGGGGAGTGTGTGGAGGCTCTTTTTTTTTTGTTTGGGTTTTTTGGGAATGGGGTGTTTTGTTTTGGATGGGGAGGGGTTGGTAACTGATTATCATCAATTGATGTTATATGAACACTAGCTAGTATTAAATAACCCTGCAAAATGTCATTCAGTTTATTGTGCTAACAAATTGGAGACATTGTCCATTACCCTTCACTCTCCACATGAAGTTAAAGGGTATTACTCACAGGAATTTGGCTTGATAAATATTTCATGAACAAATGCCAAGGGCTCCTTACCTTTCCCAACCACTAGACAGCCTTTCACTGAACTATAGTTTGTTATGCTGGCTGCTACTGGTGGGAACAGCTAACCTGCTCTCCCTTCAGAGTGAGCTAGGAGAGAAGGAAAAAAAAAAAAAAAAACCCAAACAAAAACCAACCAACCAAACAAACAAACAAAAAAAGACATTTGTATTGTCTTCTTGCTGCAACAAAATTATGAACCTTTTGATTTGCCATATGCCAAAAGGAAAAGCTTTGAACAGCTATTCAATAAATACGAGTGATTGCAATGATTTTAATTCCCGCTTGCATGATACTGTTAGTATGGCAACTAATCATTCTGATCCAGTTAAGCCAAAACTGTTTTCAGATTTCAAAAAATTTCAATAGGTTTTCTTTCAGTAATGCACTTTGACTTCACAAGTTTCAAAATTAATGAACTTGAGGAGGGACCACGAGGATGATCATAAGGCTGGAGCACCTCACCTATGAAGACAGGCTGGGATGCTTGGGTTTGTTCAGCCTGGAGAAGAGAAGACTCAGGGGAGACCTTAGAGCAGTCTTCCAGTACCTAAAGGGACCTGAAAAAGAGCTGGTGACGTACTTTCTACATAGGCATGTAGTGATAAAACAAGAGAGAATATCTTTAAGCTGAAAGAGGGTAGGTTTAGATTAGATATTCGGAAGAAAGTCTTTACTGTGAGGATGATTCCATGGTGGCGTTCAAGGCAGGGCTGGACATAGCCTTGGATGGCATGGTTTAGTAGGAGGTGTCCCTGCCCATGGCAGAGGGGTTGGAACTAGATGAACTTAAGGTCCTTTCCAACCCTAAAACTATTCTATGATTCTGTGATTCCATGATGAGAAACTGGAACAAGTTACCCAGAGAAACTGAGGATGCCCCACCCCTGGAATTGTTCAAGCCCAGGCTGGATGGCGCTTACAGCAACACGGTGTAGTGGGAGGTGCTCCTGCCCATAGCAGGGGGGGGTGGAACTAGATGATGTCTCTAAAGTCCCTTCCAACCCAAACCTTCCTATGATTCTATGATTGAATATTTAGGCTAGAATACTATGAGGACACAGTAAAAAGGCAAATGGTAACTTGGGGCAGAAAGATAATAGCACAGTCTGATAGGAGCCTTCATTGGTAATTAGGACATTCAACAAGGAAAAACCAAACACAGCTGAACAGATCTAGCATGTTAGCTTTATAAGCAAACATGGTCAAATTAAGGAGCTGAAGCCATACTGTGACACAGGAATTATGCTATTTTGCTTTCTTTGTTCTGCCTAGTTCTACACAAAAAATCACCCCCTTTTTGCTCCAGAAATCATAGAATCATAGAATAGTTAGGGTTGGAAAGGACCTCAAGATCATCTAGCTCCAACCCCCATGCCATGGGCAGGGACACCTCCCACGAAACCATGCCACCCAAGGCTCTGTCCAACCCAGCCTTGAACACCACCAGCAATGGAGCACTCACAACTTCCCTGGGCAACCCATTCCAGGGCCTCACCACCCTCACAGTAAAGAATTTCTTCCTCATATCCAGTCTAAACTTCCCCTGTTGAAGTTTGAACCCGTTACCTCTTGTCCTCTCACTAAAGTCCCTAATGAAGAGTCCCTCCCCAGCATCCCTATAGGCCCCCTTCAGATATTGGAAGGCTGCTATGAGGTCTCCACGCAGCCTTCTCTTCTCCAGGATGAACAGCCCCAACTTTCTCAGCCTATCTTCATATGAAAAGTGCTCCAGTCCCCTGATCATCCTCATGGCGCTCCTCTGGACTTGTTTCAGCAGTTCCATGTCCTTTTTATGTTGAGGACACCAGAACTGCACACAATACTCCAAGCAAGGTCTCACAAGAGCAGAGTAGAGGGGCAGGATCACCTCTCTCGACCTGCTGGTCACACTTCTTTTGATGCAGCCCAGGATACGGCTGGCTTTCTGGGCTGCAAGCGCACACTGCCACCTCATGTTCATTTTCTGATCGACCAATACCCCCAAGTCCTTCTCCGCAGGGCTGCTCTCACTCTCTTCTCTGCCCAACCTGGAGCTGTGCCTGGCATTGCTCCGACCCAGGTGGAGGACCTTGCACTTGGCATAGTTAAACTTCATCAGGTTGGCATCAGCCCACCTCACAAGCGTGTCAAGGTCCCTCTGGATGGCATTCCTTCCCTCCAACTTATCAACCGAACCACACAGCTTGGTGTCATTGGCAAACTTGCTGAGGGCACACTCAATCCCACTGTCCATGCCACTGACAATGATGCTGAACAAGACTGGTCCCAACCCCGATCCCCGGGGGACACCACTTTTTACTGGTCTCCAGCTGGACATTGAGCCACTGAGCACTACTCTTTGCATGTGGCCATCCAGCCAGTTCTTTATCCACCAAGTGGTCCACCTATCAAATTGATGTCTCTCCAACTTAGAGACAAGGATGTCATAGTGGACAGTGTCAAACACTTTGCACAAGTCCAGGGAGATGACATCAACTGCTCTACCCCGTCCATCAGTTCCGCAGCCCCATCATAGAAGGCCACTAGATTGGTCTGGCAGGATTTCCCCTTAGAGAAGTCATGCTGGCTGTCACAAAGTACCTTGTTGGTTTTCACGTACCTTAGCATGCCTTCCAGGAGAATCTGCTCCAAGATTTTGCCAGGCACAGAGGTGAGGCTGACTGGTCTGTAGTTCCCTGGGTCATCCATTTTCCCCTTCTTGAAAATGGGGTTATATTTCCCTTTTTTCATTCATCAGGAACTTCACCTGACTGCCATGATTTTTCAAATATGATGGACAGTGGCTTAGCAACTTCATTTGCCAGCTCCTTCAAGACCCGCAGATGGATTTCATCAGGTCCCATGGACTTGTGTATATTCATCACCCTATACTCTGCTGTTGAGCAATTTTGAGAGAAATTAACTAGCTTGCTTATGCAGAGAAACACTAGTTTATTGTTCATTACACATCCTTACTCTTCCCCTGCAACTCTATTGCTTTGAGACTCAAAACTTTGCTGTAACTTTTAAATTCAACACTAAGTATTCCCTCAGCATCTCCTGGCTTGGGCTAGAACAAGAAATATTCACTTTGAGTAGGAGTCTGCATTCCTTGTAAAAGTAACTTGCTTGATGGCTTCAGTGGGAGTCTTAGTTGCAGAAAGAATTCAAGATAGCACTTATAAATATGATGTGCAGCACTTCTGTGTGCTTTATAGGGCAGACAAATATAGAACTCTACATGCACATACCTATTTTCAGAGGCTATTTAATTGAATTTATTTAAACTCACTATAACCCTAAATATTCGGTTTGCAAATACATTGAGATCATTCTTGGGGAAAAACAGTTCTATGTTTAAACACAGAAAGATAAATGTAAGTGGAAATAAATGGCATTATAATGCAATGCACCTCTCTTGGAAAAGTTCAGTAGACCATGGAAAGCCTCATGGATATGTGAAGTATATAAGACACCTAAGCACCTTTAAGAAGCATAGTTACTAATCATTTCCATACTCTGGTCATGTTAAAATATCAAAATACTTTAAAGTAAATTAATTTTGCTATATAGGAGTTTCAAATAGACAGTAGAAGCAACTGGATTCTCTTCATTACGTGCTTGCTTGCAATGCCTTATAAATAAATAATAATTATTAAAAAAAAAAAAAAAATAGCCAAGCAGCCCTTTAGCTCACACAGTTGACATCTCAAAAAAGCTCAAAAAGCTTTTTAGGCTGTTCCTGGCTCCTCATTGCAGGCCATCAGAGGAGCCTGGCTCAAAAGCAGCTGCCACTGCCAAATTAGAAGATCTGTCATCCTCACAGTGCAGTACATGGTAACAGCTATTATATGACTTCAGGAGCAAAAGGCAGTGGGAGAAGAGGCACCCAACTGACAGCCCCTGTATACTTTGCAGGAAGATTCCAGAACCTCGAGACAAAAACCAGCACACAGGTACGGAAGATTTTAGAGTAGAATCATAGAATAGTAAGGGTTGGAAAGGACCTCAAGATCATCGAGTTCCAACACCCCTGCCATGGCCAGGGACACCTCCCACTAAACCATGCCATCCAAGGCTATGTCCAACCCCACCTTGAACGCCACCAGGGATCAAGCATCCACAACCTCCCTGGGCAACCCATTCCAGGGCCCCACCACCCTCACAGTAAAGAATTGCTTCCGCACATCCAATCTAAACCTCCCCTGTTTAAGTTTAAACCCATTACCCCTTGTCCTCTCACCACAGTCCCTAATGAAAAGTCCCTCCCCAGCATCCCTATAGGCCCTCTTCAGGTATTGGAAGGCTGCTATGAGGTCTCCACGCAGCCTTCTCTTCTCCAGGCTCAACAGCGCCAATTCTCAGCCTATCTTCATATGGGAGGTGCTCCAGTCCCCTGATCATCCTCGTGGCCCTCCTCTGCACTTGTTCTAACAGTTCCATGTCCTTTTTATGTTGAGGACACCAGAACTGCACACAATACTTCAAGTGAGGTCTCACGAGAGCAGAGTAAAGGGGCAGGAGCACCTCCCTCTACCTGCTGGTCACACTCCTTTTGATGCAGCCCAGGATACGGTTGGCTTTCTGGGCTGCAAGCACACACTGCCACCTCATGTTCATTTTTTCATCAACCCACACCCCCAAGTCCTTCTGTGCAGGGCTGCTCTGAATCTCCTCCCCGCCCAATCTGTAGCTGTGCCTGGCATTGCTCCGACCCAGGTGGAGGACTTTGCACTTAGTATGGTTAAACTTCATCAGGTTGGCATCAGCCCACCTCACAAGTGTGTCAAGGTCCCTCTGGATGGCATTCCTTCCCTCCAACTTATCAACCGAACCACACAGCTTGGTGTCATCGGCAAACTTGCTGAGGGCGCACTCAATCCCACTGTCCATGTCACCCACAAAGATGTTGAACAAGACCGGACACTAACAAGCAGGTATTGTAACAGTTTCAGAGCCTGAAATTTTTTTAGCAGGATACAGGAGCTGAAGCTGATAATAAGAGTTCAAGATAAATTCTGAGCCATCAAAATTCATTCTATTTCTGGAGAAAATAATCTAGAGAGGAAATAATTGTGACCTAGCTGAACAGAAACCACCTACAGTTATGGAAAAATACATGAAAAGCAACAAAATTATATTGCAACAGTGCACAGAAGTTACAGTGAGAAATTGACTGACTTTTTTGGAAGAGTTACTTATATCCATCTGCTTGAACAATTAATATGGATTATTCCTTTTTTTGACTTGGTGATTTTAATTTCTTTTCCACCCTAAACCAACAGTATAATATTTCAGTTGCAAACACACAAGAACTTTAACTCTATTTATAAGATTATTGTTCTGTCACATTACTTGGTGGTGGGGACTGAGGGGAAGAGGGCATGTTGTTTTGTTTTGGGGGGAGAGGGATCCTGCTGGGTTTTTTGGGATTTCTTTCCAATAAAAGCCTCATAAACTTTAAGCTTTAACTAAACTTAATGTGACTTCAGCTTTTGGGAGGTGGGGAGGAGGGGAAGAAGAAGAGAGAAAAAGGGAGAGGAAGATGTAAACATCTTTGATAGCTCCTTGTGTATGTCCTGAAAGACATTGTAACTGCTTATGAGGAGGGGTACTGGAATCTCAAGTTTGGAAGTACATTTATTACAGTAAAACTGAAGGAACACTTTGAACTGTCAAGTGCCACTACGCAAGCATCTTGCAATGTACTGCATATTACATTTATAAACGGCCCTTTACAAGAGACGTGAATTTCACATATGGTTTTAGCCTAAAGGCAACGTGTGTTCTGTTGTTACTTTTAATGTCACACTATATCATATGCAAGTTATAGGTACATATCAACATCTTGCATTGTATAATCCCACCATACTTCACTGAAATGTTAAGCTTTCAGCACTCTCGCCCACAGTATGATAATTACAGCCATTCAAGCACTCAAACTGGCACATTTTTTTCCACAGAATATCATGGGTTATTCAGACATTTCACACAACACCTCCTCCTACAATTTTCTAAGTAGCACTAAGATAGATAGAAAAAGTGAAGATGGTGAGCAGAGTATGCCAGATGAGTCTAGGAAAAGCAGACCTTTATCCTCAGTTCTGTTCTCAACCTGCAACACCAAACTCCAGACACTTGTTCTCTCTCCTTCTTCCCTTCTCCTTCCTCCATCATTTGATAATATAGCATGTTCCTCTTTGATCTTTCCAAGCATATTTCAAGCTCTTTTGAAGAGTGTGTGTATGTAGTTTTTATAAATCCTTTTAAATATTTTATAGTTTTAATGGCTTCCCGAAGTATAAGAGGCTTTTAAAATTTAATATTCACATAGCCTATCCTCTCATGTCTACCTTCAAGAATGCTGTGAAAACCATGCCGAGTGCCCTTGTTCTTTGTATTACCCTCCTGGAATTTCATGGCTTCCTGCATGAATAGTCATACTAATTTAGTTAGTAACAAACACCTTGAATATTGCCTGCTAGGAACTATGCCCCTGTAATGGATTATCACTCTGATTTTAGAAAGCATCATGAAATGAGTGCGTTGTTTCTATTTTTAGGATAGCAATTACACAGTTTTACAATAATATTTTTTCCCCTTAGAAAAAAAAAAAATAAAAACAAAGCAACTCACTTTTATTAAGGTGTTAATTAGGAGATGGAATTGAGAAAATTCCTGGAAGTACTGAAGGCTTAGAGAAAATGTTACAAAGAATAATTGTGATGGTCCTGCTTACTTTAGCTATCCATTTGAGTTTGAATTATATATTTAAGTGCTTATATTTACACAAAAAATATTCACAGAGATTCATAGAATCGTTTAGGTTGGAAGAGACCTTTAAAGTCAAGTCCAACCAAAATCTCACTAAAAAGGACAATCTTAAAATATAAAAAATAAAAAATCTGTGGTGTTTTTTTTGATGTAAGGTGGAGGAACGGGGATTAGGGAACTGGTGAATTGTACTGACATATCTTTCAGAATTCATGCAGATTCACCAACTAATAACTTGTCATGATACTTAAAAATGTATCAGACATGCATCTGATAAGAGAAATTGTTTGGAGCCTGATATTCACACCACACACAACAGCCCAATGATGTTATTCCTCTGCACTGTGGCTAAATGGACAAATGTAAATGAAAGTTATAATGATCATTATAGAGGTAACTTTTTTTTTTTTAAAAACAATATTGTCTTCTGCATAATCCTTCCAGTAAATTGATTTAGATATAAATAATTACATCGATGCAATGGAATTCAATTCAGTGGGCTTGTGCAGCTGTAGAGGATTGAACAAATAGAGGCTTTCATGAGTAACACACTAGGTTTTTATCTTTAATTTTTCAGTAAGAAGATTTTACTATGATACTTAACAGAAAATTAATCTAAAAGTTAGAAGAAAAACACTATGTAATGAAGAATTTAAAAGCTATTAAAGTACTATGGCAAGTTGATTTCCTATTTCTCTTAAGAATATCCTACTAGGGTAATTTAGTTATTTTGTAGAAGCACAGGAGAAGGATACATAGATTCAACATGAAGGAAACTTGTCCCTGAACATCTCCTCTATATGTAAACTAAAGCATCAGAGATTGAACAGAGTCTGAAGTATTTAAACTCAGGCAGAAAATAAGGCATTTTAAAGAAATAAAAATATCTGCTGCTATCAATTTAATTAATATTCAAAAGCAGCTCAGGACAATGTGCTCAGATGCTCCTTTCTAGTTGTAAATGGGCTTCAAGGGTGAGCATTAATGACTTGTAGAGGAGTGACAAGGGCTCAGATATCATCATTGTTTGAAGCCACCATTATCAGGAAATGCTTCTTCCTCCAAATTGCACTTTTGGTTATCTACAGATTATTAGTTCAATAGCATCCATTACATGTTAATAACAGCACCAGATTAACTACAGGCCAATACTCCTTTTTTTTTCCATTATAAAACATGTGACACTAGATCCACACATCTTCTTTTAGCTGTTAAAAAGAATTAATAACCTCCTCAATCAAAAGCTGTAAGTGGTTTGCAAGATTGTGCTATTAGTTTTATAAACTCATCACATTTGCTACCAAAGTCAGGGGTGTCCCCTTGCTCTCTTAATCATCTGCTGTGATACTGCTTATGACTTTACTCCATCTTCTTCTCTCCATGCTAGCAGAGTGTACCACTGTCCCTTTACCAGCACTTCTCCCTACTCTTTCCCTACCAATAGTTTCAAGAGGCTGCATGCAAATACAGTGCTACAGGATTACAGCCCTGAGAGCCATCAGCCAGGGCAGACATCTTTACTTTGTCCTGCTGCCTAACTTTGCCAGTGCTCTTATTAGTACACCGCTCATGCTGATGCAATGTGTAACTAACCAATTAAATCTCCACTTTGCCTTAATCCAGCAATTCCTATAATACTTGTTTCACTTTCTACTACTTAAAATAAATCCTCACATTCCTCATTTGTTTGAGAAAATCCTCCATATTGTACTAGCAAATTTAGAAGAGTCTTGATTCCCCTTTTAAGGGGAATGCTAGGTAACAGTAATTTCTAATTTCCATGGGATTTGTTTGAAATGTTTCATACTGTAATGATGGCTTTCACTTTGCTCTTATGAATTACTGTCTTTGTCCTGTTTTTTTTGTTTGTTTGTTTTGTTTTGTTTGTTTGGTTTTTTTTGTTTGTTTGTTTTTTTTACCTCTGTACACAGAGATTTACAATGTATCCATTGTTTCACTACTTACAAGCCATATTGACACCAGCATTAAGGGAAGTAGAGGTGAGAGGATTTTCACTGTCAAGCTTGGCAGCTTCAGAATTGCAAGTATGAGCTCTGCCTATTAAAAGAGCTCTTTTGTTTTGTGCAGAGAAGCCAGACAGCATTCGTCACTGGAGTAACACAGAGATAGGAGCTGCTTTGTTGCTGAACATTCAAAGGTTTCTACCTTCCTTCCAATAGGTCCAGAAACTCCCATAAAAATCAACAAGGTTTAAGCAGAGCTTCTGGGTTTCATTCTAAGACCAGTACCATTTAACTGGTCCACAGAAGAAGTGGTGTCTTTTTTGTTAATGTTTTACAATTCTTAATAAGGCACTTGAGTTGACCTTGATACAAAATGCTGAAATTACAAATTAATTTGTGTGAACTACTATACTAAAAACATAGGAAGTAGCTATTTACAGCATTATTTACTACTTTTCATTTCAAAGTTATCTCTATTAAAAAGTGTTAATATGACTAGCATGCATTGAAAAACAAGCAATTTTTGGTTTTAAAATTAAAAAACAAAAAGAAAATGCACTATACGAATTAAAACTGAATTTGCTTGAATGCTGAAAGAATTACCTTATTTCTAATCTAAACAGGGCATTCTTCCTCATGACGTTAAATGAGACTGGACAATATACCACAAGGATCTATACAGCATGAGAAATGAAAAAAAAACCATGACACAGCAGGTCTTTTCTTCCTTCATGTAAGAACTCCATTTCTCCTATTATAATACCTATTAATATGTTATTTCTGCTATTATAATACCTATTATTATATTATTTCTCCCATTATTATACTAGATTTCCTTTTTAGGTCTAATGATGGAAAACAGGGGTGACAAATATAATTTGTTGCTAATTTAGAAGTGGTTTTATACTGCTTTAATTTTATTATTTCTCAAGCCCAATTTGTGCATTAATTTATATTCCCTTGTTGCCATTCGTGATGAGAATTGAATATATTTGAGACTATTTATATCTCTCTGCCTCAGCAGGGGTGGAATGTAATAAGGGAGAAGAGTTCTGTGTAAGGTGGGGGAAATACTGTGGGAGAAAACAAGAATTTCAGTCAATGATTTGTAGAAAATAGAAACACAGGAAATACTGTCTTACGGTAAGCAAATTATATTCTTCATGTGTATATTCCTTAAAGGCAACATTTGCATACTTTGAGAATCATGCAGAATACTCTTCTCATCTGTTTTCAAAGTCCATGCAAATACTTTGCAAGCCTGGCAGAAATTGTTAGCAAGACTTCAGCTGACTCAATTGTTGGTTGAAAAAATTTCAGGCTTGTTCAAAATGTACTGAATTCAAGATTTCTAGCAAAGAAAAGAAACCCCCCAAAACTAATAAAGTCTGCATGATGCCATGACCTTTTTGCACAAAAATGCAAGGTGCATTTTAGAAACAGAGACATGATCAATACACATAAGATTGTTGATCAGACTGTACAATGAATACAACTTTGATTTTCACTAAATGACAGAAAACAATTAGCAGATATTGAATCAAAATGGATCCATAGAAGCTAATGCAAAGTTGGCAAATATTTGGGCTGCGAACGGAGGGCTTTTGGAAGAAAATACTATTAAAAAAAAGAAAGATCTAAAGGAAGGAAGTTATCTAGAATCATAGGAGAAAAAGATACAGAGAATGGAAATGTTTAACAAATTATACAAAGAAGCCTTTAAACTGATGAAGGTTATTTACCCATAGGTATCTTCTTTCTAAGTCTTCCTTCCCATTACTTTAGCTTTAATTCTTCATCCCCCAGCACAAGGCACAACACTGCTGCCACAGATAAACATACCATGGCTTTTGGGAATGTCCTGGGTTCAGCAGCAGCAGTCATTTTTTCTCCTTCTTGGTAGCTGGTGCAGTGCTGTGTTCATGATTTTGGGCCTGGGAGCAGCGCTCATAACACCAGTGTTTTCAGCTACTGCTTGGTGATGTTTAGGCTGGCCAAGGACTTTGTGAGTCTCATGCTCTACCGACTGAGGAGGGGAAGCAGGGAGGAAGGAGAGACAGGACACCTGACCCAGACTAACCAAAGAGATTATTCCATACCACAGCATGTCATGCCCAGGATGTAGAAACGGAGAGCAGAGACCCAGAAGGGTGGTGAGGGTGCACGGTGGGGGGTGCACTGGTGGGGGTGCACTGCGTGGTCGAGCTTGATATTGGATGGTGAGAAATTGTATTCTTTTCCTTTGTATTTTCTCTTGTCATTATTATTGGGGGTAGCAGTAGTGGTTTGTGTTATACCTTAGTTACTAAACTGTCTAACTGTACTAACCTGTGGGAGTTGCATTCTTCTGATTCTCCTTCCCATCCCTACAGGAGTGGAGGGAAGAAAGAGTGGGGAGTGAGTGAGAGAGCGGCTGTGTGAGTTTGAGGGGTTTAAACCACAACAGGGAAGCATAGAGTTGTCAGTCAGCATGCCAAAGCAGCTGAGTGTTTGGCAATGGCTAATTACCAAAATTAATAGTTGCTTTCCCCATAAGCAGAGCTAAACGATGATGGGAAGGGAAACTGTCTTCTAATGGTTACAATTAAAGAAGAGTTAAAAAAATTATTGACGGAGTGTGAGAAAATAACTTTAGTGCTTTAGGAATGCAAACTTTAAAGTCCTTGCAGAAAATGAAAAAAGTCATGCACAAAACCCTTAAATTGTACAGCTGAAGTGATCAACCTGGCATACACAGTGTATAATTAAGTAATATGCTCAAGACTTTATAATCAGCATCATCTATGTCTTGTAGAAATGTAGAAACAGATTTTTTAATGGTCAATCAAACAAACAAAACCTAAATCAATGAGAAGATAATGGAATATAAACTAAATTCCTTTGGGGAGAAGATGGAAATCACGTTAACAGTGTATCGCAACTATGTTTACAAATTGGTCTTTCTATTCCTATATCTTCCTCAAAACTTCTGTCATATGCCTACACTGGATGCTCATGTTCAAACAATCATAGGGTCTTTATGATATTTCTTCCGAATACATCTCATTTTCATTTGACAGACAGCGAAACTGGGGCAGTATGACTTGGATCTGCATAAGGCTGTCTTGCAGACCACAAAGAACTGTTGCGATTTAAATGCAGACAGTAACTCAGTACCACGCAGCTACACACTCACCTCCTCTGTCTCCCCCACTGGGTGGGATGTGGAGGAGAATCGAAAGAATGTAAAACTCTCAGACTGAGATAAGAATGCTTTAATTACTAAAATAAAGTATAATACTAAGAGAAATAACAGAGGGATATAAAACTAAAAGTGGAAAGAAAAACAAAAAACCACCAACCAATAAACAATACAATTGCTCACCATCCACTGACCAATACACAACCTGTCCCTGAGCAGCAATCGGGCCCTTCTTGGTAAATCTCCCCAGTTTATACACTGAACATGACATGCTGTGGTATGGAATACCCTTTTGGCTACTTTGGGTCAGGTGCCCTGTCTCTGTTCCCTGGCTTCTTGTGCCCCTCGTCAACTGGCAGAGCATGAGAGACTGAAAAGTCCTTGATCAGGAACATATCTATCACATAAAAATAACTAATGCCATTGTTTATCAAAGCTGCTTGGCAAAATTAATTTTCATCTCTGGGAAAGATTAGAATTAAAGGGCCTTTGTTTTGCTTTTAGTTTTCTCAAATCATGACTAAGCATTGCTGGTGGAGAATTTCTCACGGACTAGAAATTCCAAAGCATTTAATTCAGAGCAATCAAAATATATTGATCCACCAGTGTTGGAACAGGATCGTAACAGAACCTAAACAGAATTAATTACTTAAAACAAAGCATTACTATTTCCTCTACTGATGGAAGCATTTCCAGAAAAGCCAGTACATATGCACATGCCCAGTATTCTGATCTTTCAAAATGAGAGTTGCAGTACCTATGGACTGAATCTACGTATCACTGTGTAAGTGACCTTGACATCAAGGTTTGTGTCAAGTTCCATGCTATTTACCCACAGAAACACAAGCGTAAGACCCGGTTTGAATCAACTTGCATGCACAAAGGGAAAACCCGGAGCATGCTCTGCAGCTGAAGTGCATTCCATTACCTGCCGTCTAGGTAGGCTTCCAGAATGCACAATCAGGTACTCCCATCTATCTTCTCTGACACCTTCATGTGATCAATATCAAGCCAAAAATCCTCATATGATGTCCTTCATGTAAAGGCCCAAATATCATTTGCTGCAAGGGCAAGTGAGATTTCAGTCTTCTTGCAGGAGTAATACTGATATTTTAAGCTGTGTCCTGGGAGTAGAGTGGGATGCTTCAGCCCAGAGACATTCTGGAAATAGACTACTTGTTAATGAAAGCTTGATTATGTACAATAACAACACATTTTTTAAAACTACCAACTAAATGGCTAATACTTTCAAGAACAGTGATACTTGAAACAGTGAAGATCAGAGCAGAGGTAAAATGCTGCATTTCGATGACCTTTCCAAGCAACATTTCACTGTGTAAACTCACCTACAGCAAATGACTTTACTGGGAAATTAATACTACATTTAATCCTAATTTATAAGATAGGGGATCTTCTGAGGTATTTCATAGACTGCACATACACAAGAGTGTGCAGGAATTGCACAACATTTCTGAAGGGAAGGAAAAAGGACAGCATGATTTTGTACAGTTGACATAAAAATTTTGACAGACATTCAGAAGAAAAAAAGGGAATTGAACTTTTCACCCTTAGCCTATGGACAATCACAATAATTGCTGCCATTGACTCTAGGAAAAATATTCAACTTTCATTCTGGTTTTACAAGTCAATCTTCAAGCACATTATTACACTTCAAATCAATAGTGCACAGTTGGTAATCCTTCATGATATAACTTGAACTAGAGTAAAAAGAGAGCATCTTTAGCAAGACTGAAAAGGAATTGCAATTGTGTTTAACATTATCCTTTGAACTGAGTACTTTTGCAGTTGCTCCTTGACAATGAACTGTCATCCTTCAAGTTGTTTCACAAGCTCTGAATATGAATCAAGTGTACCAAAAGTTGAGTAACAGATGTACTGCATGTTGATGCTCTGTACCTGCCAAAAGCCACAGGTAAACCAACCCCAGGAGCAAGTTCAGAGGGCCAACTGGAAGACCAACTTCAAATTATAAAAAATCAGTGGGCACAAACTCAGAGCAGTTGTCAGTGGTGTGTAAACTGCTGTTTCAGTTACAGAATAGCTGCATATATGGCTGATTGAAGTAGGTTTACAGAACCATAAATAAAATGTTTCCATTTTTTGTGTTAAATAAGAGTGTCTTTCAACAGCTATTGATTCCTGTAAGTTATATGAAGGATTTGGAACTCGATGATCTTGAGGTCCTTTCCAACCCTAACTATTCTATGATTCTATGATTTGAATTTGAGTAATCAGAAAACAGAAATTTGACTCTGAAGAAATTATCCACAACTTGCTATCATCCCCTGTCCACCCTTACAAAACAGATGGGGGAAAACAACATCAAAACCCCCCACACCAAACACAGTTTCAGTCTGGTTTGGAGTTATAGGTTTAAGCATTCGGTGTTGGGTAATTTTTTTGGGGGGAGGGGAGCTTTTCCAGCTTTTTTGGGTGGAAGGAAGAATCACAGAAAATAGAGAACGAAAATGGGGGTAAAAAATAATAAAAATGAGAGAGAAACCATTTTAGGTTCCACCCAAGAATGTCCTGAAATACATTATGGACGCTGCAACCAAGATTAAAACTGAATATGGTACGATGGTTTTCTTTCATCCTCGTGCATAACTTAGCCCCCATACTACTAGATTTTTACAAGAGAAAAAGCTTGCAAAGAATAAGATCTTGCTACATCCTTTCTGACAATATCTCAATATCTTTATCATGAATGACTGCCACAGATGGTGATATTTCTGTTTATGGTCATATTTAACTAGAAAGCTGATAACATTAGTGTTAAAAGGCAAATGTTTGGCACAGAGTCAAAAAGTTCTCAAACAGAAGTTTCAGGGCATTAAAAAAGTGCTAAAGTTAATTAAAATAAGAAAGAAAAAGCAGTGATATCTCTTACTATCATAAGACAGCAACTTTCATTCCCACAACAGAATTTATTATTTCACCTTCTGCTCTGCTCCACACCACCATCACTACCATTTTTTCTTATATTTTTTTCTTCTGAATTCTTGTACTACCTTTTAAATTACAAGTAAGAAGTGTATATATGCTGCTGCTTTAAATCTCAGGTGGAGAGAGCGGAGAGGGACTAAACATGCAGAAAACACCTCTCTCTCTTCAACACTGAAGTGGATTATGAAATTGTCATCACTGATGTAATGTACATTGTATACTTGCTGCACACTCGGAAGCAGCTGATGTCTGCATTTGGACTTTCTTACAATATCAACAATTCTGATAATTGTATCGTGAATCTCAAAATATTTGGTGTTCTTTCTAAAAACGCAGCTCACTGAAAAAAGTGTTTTCATGAGAGTCTCATTAAAAAAAAAAAAAAGGCAAAAAAAACCACCCCAAACAGTCTTTATGTCGTTACTTTTGGAGAGAAAAGCTTCAAAACATTAGAATCTATTATAAAACTTCAAAATAAATAAAATAAGCTTCCCAAAAGCTAATATTAGAAATTACTCTTCAATTTCAGTGCAACAAAAGTAGCCATTAAAAATCACTAATGTAGATACTTTTTTTTCTAATCCAAAATATTTTTTTATTTTTGTATGTCCAATTTGTTTTCTTCCAAGTATTCAGAAGTAAGTATTGTCAAAGATGTTTGTGGTATTTTCACTGAAGAAGCCAGATACCAGAAGAAAGAGCCTAAAAGATGCAATGTATTACCATTCGTCAGCCATTTAGAACCTGGGGAGGGTGAGGGTGAGGCTGGCATTATGTAAACCAGCTAAATCACAAGTACTACTACTATTCACAGATTCGCATCTTATTTACAGTGGGTGAAAATCAGACCATAAAACCACTCTCTTGTAATGGAACTCTGACATTGAGAAAGATAGAGGAAAAGATGCCATATACTTCAATTAGCAAAAGGCACTCATGTTTTTAAAAACATACAAGATGCATTCTGTAAGGCTGCACATACAGTGAGCAGTATAGCTATTTGATCCCTCACCTCCTTTTTATGGGGAGTTACTACTGTAAATTTGGAACTCTGTGGAAACCAAGAGGAATTAAAATATTTGCCATCTTACAGAATCACACTCTTACATTACAGACGTTTTTACGAAAGGATTTAATCAGCAGAGGACTGCTAGGGCCTCTAAACACAGGGAGCGTCATAGATTCATTGCTGGGTCAGCTTTCTTGACTCCTCACTTAATCAAGACAAAATGCCCCATGCTATTTTGAATGACAAGCTTCTTTGCCAACGGGGATTTATTGTGAAAGCAGCATAATGAATGGAACAATTCTGAAGTCATTTGAAAGCACAAAGGCCAGTAATTAGTGCTTCCAACTTCTGACTCTAAAAAATTTACATAGCCACTGAGCTGGCATTCAAGCTTTCATGACTGAATTAGAATTAAACATTTACAATGAGGCTGTTCTGCATGTAAGACAAAAAATATAGTTTCTTTTAAAATCTACTCACTTGTAAAATTAAAGAGACCAAAATGAACCTTGTTACAGACTATCACTTTGGGTTTTCAATTGAGACAAGGAAGCACCAAATGTAATCAGTTCTGGGTAAAGCTGGGTTTGGTGACTTTGTGATGGAAAACAACTGGTACTTGAAGGTAGCTGACATAGCTTTGGGTCCTTAGGACCTTGGTGCAAAAAGTGTGGGAAAAACAATAGAAAAACAGGACCTGGGGATGAGCACAGTTAAACTGGCTGATGGGTAGAGGGACAGGATGATTGCTATGTTAATGAACCCATTCAGTTGGTGTAGACATCTACTGGAGAGTATCCCGGGCTAGCAAATGTCCAGGATGGAAGCAGGTGAACTAACCAATAAGGACAGAATGATTGCTATGTCTGTAATGTTAATTAAGCTGGTGCTTCAAAGACTGCCAGCAGTTATGAAGATTGTTGGAAGAAGTAAACGACAGTTCACAGTTACAAACTACCAGGAAAATACGGCAGTGGTTTACCATCCCTAGTAAAACTAGTATGCAAAAGGTAGCGTACTAGTTCCTTGAAAATATAAGCTTTTCAGGTTATTTAAACTATTTTTTTGGATAATAATAAGAATGAACTTAACACGCTTCTTGACATTATCTCTAAGCCAGCACAAGTTAGACCAAAACATATCAATATTATCCTGTCATGATATCACAATACATGAAATAAAAAAAAAAAAAAAAAATCACTTGGTCACAAGTTATGTTCAGATAGTGAAGTATATTGAAAATAATTAATCTGAAGTTTTGCAGGTGATTCAGAGAAAACTCCAGGAACAAACTCGCCAACAAAGTTATAAGTTGACAAGCAGGTATTCTTTACTGCAGCACAGGGAGACACAGCGGATAGCTCCTCCTAACGTGTGTCCCTCTATTGCCACACAGGCTATCCTTACACAGTCACTGGGCATACATAAGCATTCATGAGGCTACAAATGAATTACATCATTTTCCAGAAAGTTTCCCGCATACATACAAAAATGCGATGGTGGTCTTTGAGGGTCGTTTACTTCTTCCAACAATCTTCATAACTGCTGGCAGTCTTTGGAGCTCCAGCTTAATTAACATTACAAACATAGCAATCATCCTGTCCTACTGAGCAGCTAGTTTCACTGCTCCCATCCTGGATGTCTTCGAGTCCTGGATGCTCCCCGTCCCCAGATCCTGTTTTTCTACATTTTTGCGCTAAGGTCCTAAGGACCTAAAACTATGTCAACTACCTTCAAGCCCTCAGTTATTTTCCATTACAAGCCCACCAGACTTTACATTACTTAGAACTGATTACATTTGGTACCTCCTTGTCTCACATGAATCAGAGATCTTATTTGTAACTGTGACACAGTTTTTATAGAACTAACCAAACTGGCTGTGGGACAGCAGTGCTGAAAAGCATATTATTTCACAGGTCTTTACAAAATGCAGAATCATAGAAGCAGTATCAGCCTCATAGAAGTAACTAACGAGCAGAACTGAGAATTCTGTTTTTCAGTACAGTCGACAGCAACTTTGATAACAGCAAGAGAGGAGGCAACATCCATCTTGGAGATGGATATCAGACCAAGAAGAGAGGAACTAAACATTTCCATGACAGACATACTTCTCTTTGGCCTTATCACCTCTATTCTACTACGGTAAAAAGAAAAAAAAAAAAATCCTAAAAGGTTCTTCAAAAGGGACTTAGTGCTTTTCTACATGTGGAAAGCTATCAGAAACAAGACAACTAAGGTTTTCACCCAATTCCAAAAGCAGAAAAGTGCTTTTACCTTCTGAGTACTTTGCAGGGTGCTTGCAACACTTCCCATTTACATGCAACCCTTAGCTATTTTAGAGCTACAATCACTCACTAAACAGAGTTTATCATGTTCATGCTACTCAGTAAAATATTCTACTTATTTTTCTAGGGTCACAATGATCCTCAAAGAAGCTGGTTAAAGGACACTTCAATACAGAAGTATCAAGATCCATTGAAGACAGAAGCTTCATACTAGAGTTTGTAAAACCTGTTTTATGAGCTTCATCTGGATTTTCTTGACAGAGCATCATTGATTTCATCCTGATGAAAACTGTTTTTGAAGCTCAACAGTGTTGTAGCATGTTAAGGCAATTCCTCATAAATATTGCACAAATACTTCTAAGCACTTCTCCGAGTTTTCAATGGCAAAAAAAAAAAAAAAAAAAAAAATACACCACCTATTTAAAAGGATCCTTTAGAAAATAAACCAACAATTTCAAGAGAGGCACATTTGAGTACACTGTAAGGTGTGTTGCAGAAAAATCTAAAAGACCTTTTAGGAAAAAGCCAGAAGAGGTAAAGTTTATGAGGTAATATGAAGATTCAACTTCCAAAGTGATAGTCTATAACACAGTCAAATTGCCTCTTCCACAAATTAATTTCATATTTTGAAGCACAGCCTACCAGTTTTTGCTGGCTACTAGTGTACTGATAAAGACAGAAGGATGAAATATTTTCCCATGTAATGGGAACCTGAACACAGGTCTCATATACAGAGAACATGAATCACATCAATTTGCTAATACCTCAAAGGAAAAGAGTCATTCTGTATTAATTTACATATATTGTACTATTCAAAATACGTTCTAGATCAGAGAATTGAGTAGCATAAATCTGATGACGTCTACTTTAATATACATATTTCTGTAATATCTGGAATACCATTTTACTTAACCCAGCTCAGTTAATATTAAAAAATAAAAAAAAATAAAGTTGGATGGATTTATGTGTTAGGAGTATTAGTCAAAAATCAGCACAAAAATACAGAGCACTACTTTGCCTCAAAACAAATAGTTCACAAATCTGACACAACAGCAAAATGAGGGTTCTCAATACCTGACCCAGAAAAATTTGCACTTTCTTCTGATGGCACTCAAGTTTAATAAATTAATAATAATTAATAATAATAATAATAATGGTGCAGTTTTACATACTACACAGTATGCAAAACTGCCCCCCAACCAAACCATACCAACCCAGACCTGCACACCTACTGTTGCCTTGGCTGTTATCCCATTTGCACCAGGGCACATGGCCAGGCAGGTTTTTAGCCATTCCAGATATGGAGTGTAGGGAATGTTGGAAAATGGCTGTGACCCTCCTGAACACATTATAGTACATTTTCCTCTACAAAGTGAGGCAAATTGACTCAGTGCAAGCAGAAGGAAGTAATCACAGGGCAGGTGGAACTGGGTGAACTAGTAGTGAGTAAGTATCCCCCTAGGGTAACCAGGTCTAATTCTGTCTCAACATGAGAATTCTATCTGAGAGAGCAATTGCCAGTGAAAAATATTCTAAGAATTATTTCACTTCATCCCAAAGCAGTTTCCCAGGCACCCAGGGAAGTTCTGTATTGTTCTCAATGCCTCCAATGATTGTGCTGGATCAAAAGATGCAGTGAAAAATATTCTTTCTTTACTGTTCAAAATATGCATCCAAAGGATAAAATGTAATAGATATTGCTAATTTCAACTGTAACGGTGAATATCATCATGAAAAGGCCGTCTTCCAAAAGATGCTACAGGATACACCTCTGTTCATTCAAAGCCTTCAGCCACTTCACTATCATGAAATAATTAGGTATTAATTATATCTCATGTTTCTAAGTCAAATATGTTATGCTATGTTGAGTATGATACATTTAGATTCAGGATCCCTAAATGAATGCAAGAAAACCTACATGCCAATCTGAAAGGAGCCAGAAAAATAACTTTTATGAGGCAGTCTTTCAGACAGCTGAAATATCAACAAATTACCTTCCTGGTTCACATAATAAAATCTTCCTTGATTAATATTCCTGCATGACTTTAGTGCTCCTCATTAAAGAGATAATACAAATAATACTTGTCCAAAGGCCTTCACAAAGCTGGTACAACACAGAAAAAGTCAATTGTTTAAGATCAGTGCTCTGTTTCATCTTTGCACTCTTGCTTTTGAGGGATTACCATTTCTTTTTTCAACACAAATTGATTGAGGGTTTTCTTTGTTTGTTCTTGTTGGGGTTTTTTTGTTTGTTTGTGTTTTTTTGGGGGGGGGGGTATTTTTTTTTTGTGGGGGCGGTGTATTTTTTTGTTTATTTGGGTTTTGTTTGTTTTCCCACTCATATGGAAGCTATTAGAACCAAACTTTCCCCAAAGAAAAATCAAACTTGCCAGTGCTTTTCCTCCAGGTTCTACCCTTCCCTGCACTAGTGACCTTGAGTTCCTCTTGCGGTTTTTCTTATTGTCCTAAATGTAAGATTAATTTTTTTTTTTATTTAACAATTGCCATAACGTAATTTCCTATAACTGCATGACAATGTATAAACACACACTTTATCTAAGGTAAGGCAGTTGTGTGCTTTATGTTACATTTAATTCTTTATCACACAAGTAAGAGGGACCAGGTATCCCCTGAAGATAAATATCATGTAAAGTATGTTATACTATATGTCTTGCTATGTTAGAAGATATTAACTGAAGTATGTTATATATCTTTAAAACCAATCACGACTTTGACATAAAATAGACTATGCTGAATAGGATGGACTCTAACCAAGTAACTTTTTTATTTGTATAGTCAGTTCCTTAAGGAATCACTGGGGTTTAAAGTTGCTTTTCCTAATATTGAAGAACTTCTAGTATTGCCATGGTGTTAATAGCTTTACTGGCAAATAACACTGTGCCATTAAAATATCTCTGTACATATCTCACATGTCAGATGGTATTGCTTTATTTTAGGTTCATATAGCTTGATGTCAATCTTTGATGATCCTGGTTTTTTTTTAACAGCCTGTATATAGGCTCAAACACCTGTCTTTGAATATTGTTAACTTCTTCAGACAGAAAGAATAATCATACACATTCATCTCAATTATTTTCAAAAATCTAAAAAATAACTAAATTTAAAAAATACTATTAAAAAGGAAGAAATCTATTTCTCTAAGTTTTTCATACCCATATGTTTTTGAACCCTCATTACTATAACTAAATTTTGTCAAATAGATTTTTAGAAAACAGATAAATTATGTTAAAAAAGATTTTAACAGTAGAAACAGAAACCATTGTGCAGTAGGGAAATCATGACATAATTGCAATCACAGAAACATGGTGGAAAGAGTCTCATGGTTGGAGTGCTGTAATGAACGGCTACAGGCTGTTCAGAAAGGACAGACAAGGAAAAAGAGGTGGTGAGATTGAGCTGGAGTCAGGGAGTGCATTGACTGCCTTGAACTCAGTGTTGTGGGTGAGAAGGCTGAATGTTTGTGGGTGAAGATCAGGGGGAAGGCCAACCAAGCAGATAACCCAGGGAAGGAGTCTGTTACAGACCAGGTAGTCTAGGTAGCCAGGATCAAGCTACAGATGAGGTGCTCTTCAAACAACTGGAAGAAGTTTTGTGATAACTATCCCTTGTTTTCTTGGGGGACTTCAACCTACCAGATGTCTGCTGGAAGTACAGCACAGCAGAGAAGAAACAACCCAGGAGGTTCTTGAAGGGTGTGGAAGGTAACTTCCTAACCCAGCTGGCTAGTGACACAACTATTGGAGGTACTTGGCTAGATTTGCTGTTCACAAGCAGAGAAGAACTGGTGGGTGATGTTGTGGTTGTAGGCCATCTTCAGCAAAGCAATTAGGAAATGAATGAATTTTCAATCCTTGGAGAAGTCAGGAAGACGGTCAGCAAAACCTCCACCTTAGACTTCTAGAAGGCTGACTTTGGCCTGTTTAACACACTGGTTGGCAAAATTCCTTTGGAAACATTACTGAAGGACAAAGTGGTCTAGGAAGGCTGGACGCTCTTTAAGAATGAAATCCTAAAGTTGCAGGAGCAGGCAGTCTCTATGTGCCAAAAATCAAACTGGTGAGGAAGACCAGCTTGGCTGAACAGGAAGATATTGCTTGAACTCAGGGGAGAAAAAAAAAATAAATTTATCACCTGTGGAAGAAGAGACTGTCACCCCATGGAAAACACGAGGATATTGTTATGTTATATAGAGAGAAAGTCAGAAAAGCAAAGGCACATATGGAACTAAACCTGTCCGCTCTCAGAAAAGATGACAAAAAGTTCTTTTACAATTGCATTAGCAATAAAAAGAGGGCCAAGGAGAACCTCCATCCTCTACTGGGTACTACAGGAAACCTAGTGACTGAGGAAAAAGCTGAGGTACTTAATGCTGACTTTTCCTCAGTCTTTAATAATCACACCAGCCATCCTCAGTGTATGAAATGGATGAGTTGGATGGCAGAGAAGGGGAGCTGACTGAATAATTCAGGAAGAAATCGTTAGCAACCTCCTGCTCCACTTAGACATATACAAGTCTATGGGGCCAGATGGATTACACCCAAGAGTGCTGAAGCAGCTGGCAGAGGAGCTTGCTAAGCTGCACTCTATCATTTATCAACAGGCCTGGTCTAGTGGGCAGGTCCCAGAGGTCTGGAAGTTGGCCAACATGGTGCCTCTCTACAAAAAGACCAGGAAGAAGATCCTGGAAACTACAGTTGCCAGCCTGACCTCAGTGCAGCATAAGGTCATGGATCACATGATCCTAAGTGAGACCATAAAACATGTGCAGAAAAATGCAGGGATCAGGCTCAGTCAGCATGGGCCTGAAGGTCATGCTTGACCAACCTGATCTTCTACAATAAAGTGACCCACCTGGCTCATGAAGGAAAGGCTGTGGACATTGCCTATTTGGACTTCAGTAAAGCATTTGACACTGTCTCCCACAGCATTCTCCTGGAGAAATTGGCTGCTTATGGTGTATTCTTCACTGGGTTAGAACTGATGGATGGCTGAGCCCAAAGAGTGGTGGTAAATGATATCACATCTAGCTGGCAACTGGAAACTAGTGGTGTCCCTCAGGTCTTGATGATAGTGTCAGTGTTGTCTAACATCTTTGCTGAGGATCTGGATGAGGGGATTGAGTGCACCCTCAGTAAATTTGTGGATGATACCAAGTTGGCTGAGAGTGTTGAACTGCTGAAGGATAGAGAGGCTTTTCAGACAGATCTGGACAGGCTGGATCAGTGCGCTGTGGCCAATGGTATGAGGTTCAAGAAGGCAAAGTTCCAGGTCCTGCATTTGGACCACAACAACCCCATGCAATTCTACAGTCTTGGGGAAGAGTGGATGGCAAACTGCTGGCAGAAATAGATCTGGGAGTGCTGATTGACAGGTGGCTGAACATGAGCCAGTTTGTGCCCAGGCAGACAAGAAGGCTAACAACATCCTGGCCTGTATCAGAAATAGCGTGTCCAGGATGGCCAGGGCACTGATCCTCCCCTTGTACTTGGTACTGGTGAGGCTGCACATTGAATCCTGTGTTCAGCTCTGGGCCACTCACTACAAGACAGATGCTGAGGTGCTGGAGCAGATCCAGAGAAGGACAACAAAGCTGGTGAAGATTCTGGAGAATAAGTCTTATGAAGACTGGCTGAGGGAACTGGGGCTGTTTAGTCCAGAGAAAGAAGGTTCAGGGGGAACCTTATTGCTCTCTACAACTACTTGAAAGGAGGCTGTAGTGAGGTGCAGGTCAGTCTCTTTTCCCAAATAACAAGTGATGGGACAAGAAGAAACAGCTTCAGGCTGCACAAGGGGATCTTTAGACTGGATATTAGAAAAAAATTCTTCACTGAGAGGATGATCAGGTATTGGAACAGGCCTCCCAGGGAAGTGGTGAAATCACCGTCCCTGGTAATGTTCAAAAACCCTGTAGATGAGGCCCTCAGTTATATGCTTTAATGATAGTCTTGGCAGTCATAGAATCATAGAATCATGGAATAGTTGGGGTTGGAAAGGACCTCAAGATCATTTAGTTCCAACCGCCCTGCCATGGCAAGGGACACCTCCCACTAAACCATGCCATCCAAGACTATGTCCAGCCCCACCTTGAACGCCACCAGCAATGGAGCATTCACAACTTCCCTGGGCAACCCATTCCAGGGCCTCACCACCCTCACAGTAAAGAATTTCTTCCTCATATCCAATCTAAACTTCCCCTGTTGAAGTTTGGACCCATCACCCCTTGTCCTCTCACTACAGCCCCTAATGAAGAGTCCCTTCCCAGCATCCCTATAGGCCTCCTTCAGGTATTGGAAGGCTGCTATGAGGTCTCCATGCAGCCTTCTCTTCTGCAGGCTGAACAGCCCCAATTTTCTCAGCCAGGAATGGTTGTACTGGATGATGTTAAAGGTCTTTTCCAACCTAGATGGCTCTATGATTCTGTTAGTCTTTACAACACCAATCTAAAGTAAAACAATTATATTGTTTCTGTTTTACAGCTGGGAAACCAGGGCACAGAATATCTACACAACTTCGCTGTACCACTGGGTCAGATTAAGAGAGGACTCAAGTCTTCATAGACATGGGTAAGCCCTCTTCTAGATTTCTAGCAAAACAGTTATTTGCCTTACCAAATAGCAAGACAAGCAAGTGGGTGAAATCTCAAAGCAAAGCTATTTGTCAGAGAATGACAAATGAGAACTGAAACTTTGCACATATAAACATTAGCTTTGCATCAAAAGCTTTCTGAAGATACGTTTTACCTACCTGGCTCCACAACTCTTACAAAAGAATCTGTAGACCTATTACACAAGCCGAAGAACAAACTTCTATTTTACTATACATCTAGTTTCTCTCATATACCTGCCTTCTTTTCCTGCGTCTTTAATGTATAAATGAAACATGGGGAAGACTGGGAAATGTGCAGTTTTTAAAGACATCAAGAGCAGACCAAATGCAGCAAATTTTGTACCTCAGTGTCAATCACAAATAACCACAAACACCACAGGAACTGCCCTGTGTACAGATGGCCCTGAAATCTTGTTAAATGACACTGGGGGAAAGAAAAAAAAAAAAAGGTAAAAGTAACTTTCTGGTAGAATGGAGGAATAAAGAGAATTAGAAAATTATTCTGCATTATACTATAGCATGCAATCAGCACCATCTTCTACTTACACATGGTCAGGAGACACTCAATATGGCTGTTGCAACACTGTTTTCAAGACTGAGAGCAGGACTGAAAAAGCTGCAATTGGTTCAAAATGCGTCACCTCACTTATCTTCCTGTGTAATCTAGGATATTTTCAGCATCCCTCCCCTGACATTCTAAACGTTAACTGTCTTTTCACTGAACATCAAATAATATTTAAACTTCTTACCCATAATTTTCAGCCTTCGGTACTAATACACACAGCCAGAGAAGAGATATTACTTCATTTCACTCTCTTGTAAGTCAATGGAACAGAGAATGAATGCATTTGACGAGTAAAAAAAAAAATAAAAAAATAAATCTCTTCTTCACTTAGACAATTTTTTTGGCAAACACTTCAAGAACTTTCCAACGAACCAAATACTTCCGTCAAAAAACAACTTAGCAGAAAATCCAAATTTCTTCTGAAAGAAAAGGCTCGACTGGTAAATACTGCCAATTTTAATCTATTTTATATGAATCTTTCATGTGCAAACAATTTAAACCTTAAAGATTGAGAATGGTATAAGTGATACCTACCGTGGAAATGGCTGAGAGTCTGATATATCTTTCTGTCTGGCATGACTTAGTTTTAGGTAGCACATAAGGGTATCTTCACTGTGATTTTGGAGACTTTGTTCTAGAATGGGACAAGTTAAAGAATAAATGAAAGGAGAAATTTGAAAATGAGCTGAGGAAAAAATAAAAAAATAAAAGAGTGAGAAGCTATGCTAACACCTCAGCTCCTGAAGAACAGCCCTTCTTTACAGGCTCTTGTTTCACCCAGAGGGGCCTGGGTTTGTAAGCAAGCAGCAAAGACTACAGCTTCTGCCTCTTCCTAGGTAACACTCACCTCAAATGGAACTTGAATGAACAGTACTTGAAAAGGTGAGCATATCCCAAGTCAGCCCTTGTGCTGGACACTTGAAAACGAAGCAAATTTCTTGTGCCTGCTTTCTTTCTTACCTCCCATGAACCTTCAGAAAACACAATCACAATCTGCTGCTCCTCTGGGAGGAAGCTTAAAAGTCAACTTCAAAATTCAATGGTAAGCACCTGCTGCGTGTTCGCTCTAAAATACTTATCACATGAAACCAGTTTCAGTGGATTGAGGTTTAAGCACACTGAGTGGAAACAGATTGCTAACAGCTATGTTTGTTTCTACCTAAACATCTTTTGATTACTTTTGCTTAATACAGAATTAGAGACCACATTGCTCTTTGCAACAGTACCCTCAGGACCTGCTCTTTTATTCTTACTTTATTAGTCCATTTTTTTCTTTGAACCAGTTAAAAGCCTAACCTTTCAATTTGTGCCAAATTGCTAGCAAGATACATCTTCTTTTACCCATTATTGGGAAGCATGTTTTTTTTCTGATTCTGAAAAGTCCTAAACTCCAAAGCAGATGCTTCATTATATGACAACTTTATAATAGTTCCCATGTTGCTATAGGAAACTGAGCTGCTTATACCTTTGAAATAATTAAGGCTAAAGCAATTAGTGTTGCTTATCATAAGACCTGGCTGTATAATATTTGTCAAGCAATTTGATGAATTATGCCATAATAATTATATGCATGAGCTTAGAGTTGCTGGATTTCTTATTTGTTGAAGTGTGACAAGCAATTCAGTATCATACAACAAACAATTATGACAGTCTCTAGTGCAGAAGTTTAGATCAGAGAGGTCAAAAGTAGGAGAAGACAAAATAATGCTGAGGGAGTGAGATGGCTTGCTTTATGAAACAGAAAAGCTCATGACAAATTTAATTTTTATTATATATTTACTATTTTTAAGAATAAAAGATTGCTACAAAAGGACAGATTCAAATGTATAATGCTGAAAAAAGAAAGCAGTGCATATGTTTTTTCCAAAAGGTCTACAGGACTTAGTCCATTCAAAATGTAAGTCAGGGTGAATATGTGCCTAGTTACCCTTGTCTTTGAAAACGCTACCTGTACCTCAAACACAAAATCAAGAGTTCCATTGCCATGCAGTCACAAATCTGACCATTGCTGTGGTTTGTCTTCTCCCTCTAGGATCACTGAACATTCTCTTATAAAATCAGAAATTCCTGATTATATATTCTTTGGATTTTTGTTTTTTTTTTTCATTGGTGTTTGCTTCACTAACCATTAACATGATCAACATCTATTGTAATTTTTTACCACTGATTCTATGAAGATGATCCTTTACCTTTGGTTGCAGACACTGTACTTTGCATCAATACAGCAAGCTACCTCTCCATAAACTAATGCAGCATTGGCAGTATAGGAACAATATGTCCTCAGTTGCCTAAATAATGCCTCAGGATACCAGCAAGACTTTGTCACCTGGATTAATTCCAACTGGATTCCAAGTCAAGATACAGGTTCAACTCAAGGATTTTTTAAAGATTCCTTCTGTGAAACCAAGAAAACAGTTTTTTCTCTGGTCAAAAGTTCTTCATAAGCAAATGCTAGGGATAATATCCTCCTCTTAGTTGACTGACTGCTTCTCCTTAAAGTTATCCTACAACTAGACCAACTGAACATGCAAATTGGCTGATACGCAGTTAATCTTACAATAGTATTGATGGCATTATTACCATTATTAGAACATCTGCATTGGAGGATTTAATTCTCTGGAATTGTAAACATTAAATTCATGTTGAAAAAAGGCCCCAAATATAGCAAGAATGCTGACTTTGTTCACAAAGGAAACATGAATCTAGGTTCTTTTCTTTCACTAGAACTACTGAAAGTAGCACAGATATTTGTCATTAGCCCTGACACTATCTTAGAGAAAATCAATGTATCTGTAGTCTTACTTTTGAACAACTGAGATTGCCTTTTATGAAAAGCAAATGGTGGATGTGTTTCAAACCCTAAAAGATTTCCAGAGATGACAACACTAGATTATTTACTACTCAGGTAATTGATGTGATGTGAGGGTTCTAAATGGACCTAAAACCAATGTTAAAGTCCAGCATAAATGGAGGAAAGAGAGGTAGACAAGAACATAAAAATCTCTGGAGGAATATAAAGATTCAGGAAGGCTTATGCAAACAATATCATAGAAGACAAAACCTCCAGGAGTCCCCAGCATTAAAGAAACAGCTAAGGCACCCTTCTGAGGCTAAATTTCATAGCCAGTTAAATGGGTTGACAGATGTAGGAGAGGAATATTGAATACCTATTGCATTGAATACAGCAATAGTATACAGGTAGTTCACCTTTCTTCCTCTTGATCAGTACAAGAAATAGCTAGCCTCCCTCATTCTGACTTTAAAATTTGGGTGGGCTGTGCAGGTTGTTGTCCCTTGCATACTAGGCTGCAGAAAAAAAAAAAAAAAAAACAATATTCAAAGTCAGATTTTTGCTCTAGATATAGCTGAAAATTAACCCTGGATGTTAAAGGGCTCAGTTCTGCAGTTTAAAAAATTGCACCAGCATTTACTGATGCAAAGTATGCTGTGGTTTAAGCCCAGTCAGCCATGCAGTTGCTCTCTCACTCCCCGCACTTCCTCCCCCGCACTGCTCCCAGAGGGATGGGGAGGAGAATCGAATGAATGTAACTCCCACTGATTGAGATAAGAACAGTCCAGTAACTGAGATATAACACAACCCACTACTGCTACCACCAATAATAATGACAAGGGAAATAACAAGGGAAGAGAATACAACTGCTCACCACCCACTGACCGATACCCAGCCCGACCCGAGCAGTGGTCTAACCCTTCTGGGTAACTGCCCCCAGTTTTTACATCCTGGGCATGACGTGCTGTGGTATGGAATGTCTCTTTGGTTAGTTTGAGTCAGGTGTCCTGTCTGCTTCCTCCCGGCTTCCCCTCCTCCCTGGCAGAGCATGAGACTCAGAAAGTCCTTGGTCAGAGTAAAAATTACTGAGCAGCAACTAAAAACATCGGTGTTATCAATGCTGTTCCCAGGCTGAAAGTCAAAAACAGAGCACTGCACCAGATACTAAGAAGGAAAAAAATAACTGCTACTGCTGAACCCAGGACAAAGTACAAAGAGAAAAAATACTTAGGCTTCACAATTATAACTCCTTACATGTAGTATTCATAGAATCACAGAAACATAGAATGGTTTGGGTTGGAAGGGATGTCATCTAGTTTCAACACCCCTGCTACAGGGAGGGACATGTTCTACTAGCCCAGGTTGCTCAAAACCCCAGCCAACCTTGGCATTGAACACTGCCAGGGATGGTGCATCCAATTTCTCAGGGCAACCTGCTCCACTATTTCACAACGCTCATAGTAAAGAATTTTTTCTTAATGCCTAATTTAAATCTACCCTCTTTAAGTTCCCTTGTCCTGTCAGTACATGGCTTTGCAAGAAGTCCCTCTTCAGATTTCTGGTGGGCCCCCTTGGGGTACTGGAAGGCTGCTCTAAGGTCTCCTGTGAGCCTTCTCTTTTTCAGGCTAAATAAGTCCTCACTCTCAGCCTGTTTTGCTGAGTGAGGTTCTGCAGCCCTCTGATCATCTTTGTGGCCCTCCTGTGAACTCGCTTGGGCAGGTCCATGTCCCTCATGCTGGGAACTCCAGAGCTGAATACAGTACTCCAAGTGGAGTCGCATAAGAGCTGAGTAGAGGGGGAGAATCACCTCCCTTGACCTACTGGTCACATTCCCAGTGATACAGCCTTACATACTCCTTTCTGGGCTGCAAGCCTAAGCTGCCAGGTAAGGTTGAGCTTCTCACCAGTAAACACCCCTCAAGCCCTTCTCCTCATGGCTACTCTCAACCCAGTCTCTGCTCAGCCTGTATTTGTGCTTGGGATTGCCCCAACCCAGGTGCAGGACCTTGCACTTGGCCTTGTTGAACTTCTTGAGGTTTGCACTGGCCCAGCTCTCAAGCTTGTCAAGGTTCCTCTGGTTGGCATCTCTTCCCCACATTGTCTTGGTGCACCACAGAGCGTGGTGTCATTGGCAAACTTGCTGAAGGTGCACCCGAATCCCATTGTCCATGTTACTGACAAAGATCTTGAACAGAACTGGTCCCAGTACAGATCCCTGAGGAACAACACTCATCACTGGTCTCCATTTAGATATAGAGCCATTGACCATAACTCCCTGAGTGTGACTATCCAGCCAATTACTTATCCACCAAGTGATCCTCCAGTTTACAGACACGAATGTCACACAGAACAGTGTCAAATGCCTTGCCCAAGTCCACTATATGATGTTAGTGCTTCTCCTTCATTCACTAATGCCATGGCCCCATCATAGAAGGCCAACAAATTGTTAGGCATGGTGTGCCCTTAGTGAAGACATGGTGGCAGTAAAGACTCATCCCTTATTGTCCATGTTCCTTTGCATAGTTTCCAGGAGTATCTACTCAATGATCTTGCTGGAAAACAAGGTGAGGCAGACCGGCCTGTAATTCCCCATTCTTTTTTCCTATTTAAAAGTGGGGGTTATATTTCCCCTTTTCTGGTCAGCATGAAATTCGCAAGACTGCCATGGCTTAAACCTCAACGCCTCTCAAATATGATGGATAATTGCTTAACAACTACATCCGCTAGTTCCTTCAGGGCCCATGACTGATATTATTCTAACAATCAACAGGAGTTTATAAATCTTAAAGGCTTCCTTATAACAAAAAAAAAAATTGAAAAGGCACAATAAAAGGTGAATAAAGACTGTAAATCTGAGTTAATAGCTGAGCATCAAGAAAAACTAGGGAGCTAAAAGGGTAAAGGTGTTTTCAGTCTCAATTTAATTTGCATGTGCTCACACTGAATCACTCAAGACAGATTTTAAGTGTTGTAGACTAACTTCTAAACTGAATCTCAAGTGCATTTCACTATTTTTTAAATTATTAGTTAGGTGTGCATTGTAGCTTTTATATTTCTCTGAATTTTCATGTTTTTTTTTTCTTTTTAGCTTTATTTATTATCTTATTTTTAGTTTTATTTTAAGTACTAAGTGCTTCTTGGATAAATGAACATATACTCTAAGAACTAATTTTACCCAGTTACTAAATTGATCCTTTCACTGCACCTGCATAAATAACAGGCAGAATTGTACGGTAAAGGATTATTTTTTCTTCTTTACTCACATATGGGTTACAGTTATCTAATTATACCACTTCAATTTGCGTCAGGTTTGTCCTTAAAGAATATAAAGAGAAAATATAGTTCACTTAAAAAGAAGCAGAATCTGAACAAAAAAGAAAAAATTATAAGCTAATGAGGAATAAACTTAATCATCTAGAAAACGGCCTATGCTAAAAATAACTAAGAAAATAAAAGGAACTGTAGCAGTTGTCCCAAGTAATGGTGACCTATTCTAAGTGGGCAAATTGAAAAAAAAAAACCAACCATTTAGTCAAAGTCAGTGTTAATGATATCTAAAAACTTTAGGCTGATTTTGATCTTCTTTTTCATTCTTGTTTCAGATTCAGTATTTTTCATATAAATGTACTTCTAGTTAATGAGGCTGGATAATTTTTTTTTTCAATTTAAAGCATATTTCTTTCTGAAATACAGCTCTTCAAGATATTGGGTTATAATTGCATGTGATTTTCTTTTCATTTATGTTTTTGCTTTCATTTATGGTTGGAGAGTGATTTTCTAGTGTGGCTAATGTCTGCTTATCTGTTGCTCTTGTGCTGTCTTGTTGATGAGATTTTCTTTTCTTTTTTGTGGACTTCTTTCAACATAAAATACTCTCTTCCTAAAATACATGTGTATTTAGAAATCCTTATACTGAATAAATACTTACAGGTCAAATCCTCAAAAATGCTGCGGGCTCAGAGAAGAAAATCATGAAAGGGAGCTTTCTGAAAATATCCTGAATTTTCAAGGCAGTTAATATCAGAAAGAAACTGTAGAAGCTCTTCAGGAACTACATTGCCTGAAACTGTAAAGGCTCAAAACCCTGAATATCTTTGCAATACATAACTGGAAAATGCATAGTTTCCTTTTTAGGTTTTCCAAAGGTTACCTACTTGAAAATTATTACTTTCCTATGAAAACAAATACATAATGAAATAATGAAATCTGGAAATGCTTCTTAGAAGTACCTTGTGATCCCTCATAGTAAGTGAAAAGAGGGCATCCTCTGACTTCATTAAAATCCATTCTTAATTACATTTTGTTTCCCATAATGTATCCTGATGCTAATTCTTTTTAGGAAATAAATTACTTTCTAAAATAAGCAACTGTAAACATTATACACTAGTTCACTCAATAATTGGAAAATTCTGAGATAGGAATCCAAATTTTTCCTTCAAAAGTAATGTCATATTTCTGAATTGAGGTTTGGCATATGGGACACTACCATTCCCTTTTTTTAGATGCAGTTGCACTAATTATGGGATAATCTAATATCTTCATCAAAGATCAAACTCTACAGTCTAATGAACTAGCCATTAACCTAACTGGACATCTGAAATACATGTCTTGGTTTAAACCGATAGAATCAACTATGATTCTATGATTCTATCACTTTAAATGAGGACATACAATTCAGATAGTTAAGTGTTCATTCAAATATACAATGTCAACAAAACAAAGGCAGAGCATCCCTGTTCTGAAATATCCTAGAGCACCCTAATGTAAACCTTTGTGGGATTCAGATAGAGAACAGATGTGAAAGATGTCTTCTATAACCCGAGTGATTTACCAAACTACAGACTAATAGGCAAAAGCCAGAAACTAACCTTGTGCACTTTAGGAGCTTCGTTTCCACTGTCTTTCCTTCTACTGAAAGTGCCTGAAATAAAATGCACAAGCCTTGTTTCATGTTAAATAAAACCTATTTTTTAGTAGGGAGGTAATTTATTTATGTGTCCATTTCAGTACGGGCACTCCCTTCCTGGCCAGATTCTCTCCTCGCAAACTCATAGAAAACTGGTATCTATCCCACAATCATAGTAAAGGCACTTTCATCAAGAGTAGTTTTGCAGCTGTTCAGAAACTGTCAAAGTGAAATTGTTTTACAGCTTGCTGCTGCTTTGCCTCCAAGCTTGCTTGATTTTATTCTTTGCCAGCTTATAGCATGTCAAACAACATGGCTTAACATGTAATACTCAGCATTTTGACTGTTTCTCCTGTTCATTTTCACTCCCTTACTGCCCCCTCATGTTGCAGTTTCACATTTCTTATGCAGCACGGCTGCGGACGCAATATATTCTAATGTGCAGTAGTACACACTAACGCTGGGTCAGCTCTAATATCGCACAAACAAGCATTAGAATATTATTTTATCTTCACAGGTTTCTGACCATTATTTCACAAGAACATCAAATGATATCAGTATAGTCAGCTGAGAAGGAATTCCAAACAAAATGGGTATGTAACAGCCTACACAAAAACCTGAGTACTGAGTTGAGACAAAATGCTAATTTTTATTTTTATTTTCATTTGAAGAAAATGATAGGTAGAGAACCGAAAAGCTAATCCCATCTGTGTAGATCTTTCTTCTTCTGTATTCCTAATGGAAGCAACTGAATGTCCTAGCACTGTCAGAGGTTTTTAGGGTTCAGGGCTCTTGTTTTTCCTTCCTAGTCATCATAATTTTAGATGTTAATTTTGTACAATTTTTAATAAAAACTTTTGCATTCCCTAGCAAATATAGCTTTTCAATATTGAATGCACAAATTCAAAGAAACGAGTTAAATACCTTCTCTTCTCTTCAAAAGAGATGCTTATTAAATCGGCAGTGATGGAATGATGGCACATCTCATGCATACATTTATTCAGTGAAAAGATCTGGTGTAGCATTTCGTGAGAAAGTAATTGCAATCTATGTTAACACAATATGCATGGTATGTCACTGACTGAACATTGAGTTATGTTTGATGTCAGTCATTTCTGGATTTTTTTCCCCTTTACTGGCTGCATATATTACCAAAGTACTAGGGAAAAAAATAAAAGAAAAACAAAAAACAAAAAACAAAAAAAAACAAAAAAAAAAAAAAGGAAGAAAAAAAAAAAGAAAAAGAAAATAAAAGGAAGATTGTAGGGATGTTTTTATTTTTATTTTTTTTTACAGATCACAGCAGTTACCCATTTTAAGGCAGGTAGAAAGAATATTGTTAATACTGGCAACCAGTTAAGTAATGTTTAATGATTTTCTCTGGAAGATTTAAACAACAAATGCAATCCCAAGACGTTATCCCAATGGAGGAGGCACCCTACTGTGTGGCACTGTAATACTTTCTTGTTTCCCAGACACTACATGTGGCAGGGTTGTGTAGCTGGAACACTTTGCAATAATTCTCTGCATCTTGGGAGAGATGCAAGGCTGGAGGGGTCTGCAGCATGGGAGAGACATGCAAGACCGTAGGGATACCATTTCCAGTACCTCAGAATGGAATAAGAAATTTTCTCAGAATCAGTACCTGCATACTTATTCCTTAAAGATTTTTGCTATTACCAAATTTCAAAGAATGTCTCTTTACTAATAGGCACCCTTTTAGCAATGCCTGTTTATTTTATCAAGATTATTTTACCTGGTTATTTCATAATAAAACCATCATCATACACACCCACTATTTTGACACTGAATAAGTTTCCAAATTAACAATTTCAAATTATTAAAAAAAAATACAACAAGAAACAAATCATGAAAAACTAAAGCATCTGTCAGTTTATTTTAACTGAGATCTGGTTCGTATTTACTCATAACAGATGGAAACATTTAATACTATGTACCTTTTCAAGTTTCATATTGTTTAGACCAATGAAGTCTTTTCAGAGATTTCAAGAGGACTGGAGCACCTCCGGTATGAAGACAGGCTGAGAAAATTGGGGCTGTTGAGCCTGGAGAAGAGAAGGCTGTGTGGAGACCTCATAGCAGCCTTCCAGTACCTGAGGGGGGCCTATAGGGATGCTGGGAAGGGACTCTTCATTAGGGACTGTAGTGATAGGACAAGGGATAATCGGTTCAAACTTAAACAGGGGAAGTTTAGACTGGATATGAGGAAGAAATTCTTTACTGTGAGGGTGGTGGGGCACTGGAATGGGTTGCCCGGGGAAGTTGTGAATGCTCCATTGCTGGTGGTGTTCAAGGCCAGGTTGGACATAGCCTTGGATGGCATTGTTTAGTGGGAGGTGTCCCTGCCCATGGCAGGGGAGTTGGAACTAGATGATCTTGAGGTCCTTTCCAACCCTAACTATTCTATGATTCTATGATTGATTCTATTTTTGCTTTCTTAACTATTACCAATAACTTTGTGGCCAGCTGATTCTGAGAGGATATGTGTGGAGCTGAGAATGGATGCACCAAAAGCAAATGCCTCTTCCAGCACTGAGATGGTGACATGGTTTATGGTAACATTCAAAAAATATTTCTGAAATCTGATAGTGCTTGGGTTTATTTTTTTTTCCCTACATATATATATTTTTTTCCAGTTGTGGGGTTTTTCTCCTATAAACAAGAGTTTTTTATTAAAGCATCCTTTGGAAACTAAGAAAGTCTGAAACCCAGCAAAAAATCCTTCATTCTCAATGTCCTCAGAAAAATATGGATTTTAAGCAATTGGCCCAAATTCTCAACTGTTTGAAAAGTCCTTCAAGACTCCTTGGCCAGCTACCATTTTGTACTGCTTTTGGCTGGGATAGAGTTAGTTTTATTGATAGTAACTAGTATGGGGCTATGTTTTGAATTTTTTATAAAAACAGTGTTGATAACACGGGAGTGTTTTCCCTATTGCAGAGCAGTGCTTACAGTGAGCCAAGGTCTTTTCTGTTTCTCACCCCACCACACTAGCAAGTAGGCTGGGGGTGCACAAGAAGTTGGGAGGGGACCCAGCTGGGACACCTGACACCAAATGACCAAAGGGTTATTCCATAACATGTGATGTCATGTTCAGCATATAAAGTTGGAGGAAGAAAAAGGGAGAGTGGGAGATGTTTGAAGTGATGGTGCTTGTCTTTCCAAGTGACCACTATGTGTGATGGAGCCCTTCTTTCCTGGAAATGGCTGAGTAACTGCCTGCTGATGGGAAGTGGTGAATTGTTTTGCTTTGCCTGTGTGTGTAGCTTTTGCTTTACCTGTTGATCTGTCTTTATCTCAACCTACAAGTTTTCTCACTTTACTCTTCCGATCCTCTCCCCCATCACAACAGGGGGGAGTAAGTGAGCAGCTGGGTGCTTCTTAGTTGCTGACTGGGGTCAAACCATGACTCGTTGCTAGCTTTCCCATATAAGGAGGCTTCTTGTATATCACTAAACTCTACTCTCTTCAGACAGGCTTACAGGAAACGGGGTTTTCTGCCTTTTATTCCCCCCCTCCCCCCCCGTAACTGGGCATTTTTCCAAACATCCAGCAGGGTGGATTTTTAAACTTCCAAGAAAACTGGTGAGCATATTTTCATAACAGTCCTGAGTATGTGCAAAGCATACAGTGAATCCGACTGTGCTTTCTTACTTTTCGCATAGTGTACAGTTCATCCATCCTGTACAGAGAACAGAAGTCCTAATACTGTCCCCAGGACATCCAAAATTCTTAGATAAATTCACTTGTTTTTCAACAATTAAAATTTATGGTTCTTCTTGTTACTCAAAATAAGTAATGTCCAATCTAGTTGAGAATGAGCTTATCTACATAAACTCAGAACTTCTAGGATGCTCCTAAAAGGTGAGTTACTTATCAGACTATTTGTCTTTGGTAACAGCAAAATGTCCTCACACACACACACATATAGATATATATATATATATGAATATGCACATTGGGGTTTGAGAGCACTGTTACGAGATATGGAGAATGAATTTGTGTTATCTTTGGATTACTTGTGCATAAGAACCCAAGTGTACTGTGATTGACCACCAATTTGATTTACCAGCAACATTACTGCTAAAAAAAACAATTCCTCTGATCTTGCAATTCCATTTGTTAGAATGACAGGTGGAGAAGTTTAGCAAATTTGGCTGAGTGTGGTAACAGGCAGCTTTTCCTGGAACACTGAATTGCCACTGTTCCTGGACAGTTTATTTGCTTCCATCTCCTGCATTTCCTGGTCACACCTGTCACTAATATCTCCAGTCTTTCAGAACAGAATGCAGTTGAGAAAGGTGTATCTGAACAGCACAAATTCCAAGAGCTAACCCATCATTTTTTTTCTTAGGCAAAACATGTATTTATATCCCTACTACAATTTTACTTACCTCCCTCACTCTGGTATGACGCACAACTGGTTTTCTCAGACTTAGCTTTTCCTTCAAAATATATTTCTTACTGTTTATTTATCATTTGGTCATGGCTTTAAAAATGTGGAACCTCAGTTGGTGTGCAGAAGATAAATGGCCCTCCACACCTTCCAGGTGTTGATTATAATTTGTATTGTATAGGGACTTGTAAGTGCGAATACATGTATCTTAGAAACACATGTACATAATTATGTGTGGAAGAGAGGAAGCAAGTGCAGTAGTGTAAATACCCAGAAGTTGTAATTGCACTGTTATTATTTCTACCATCTACTTTAAAATATTCATCTAGGCCTCCCTATGTCACTTCAATGCATGGTGCAGGAATGTACAGTCACAAAAACAATATTAAAGACCAAATTGCTGAGAAAAGCAGTTCCAAGTGCTGGCATGATTTGCAGCTGAGCATTCTAGTGTGGTGCACAGGGGGTGTTCCTGAACTGGGGGACCTCAGGGGAAGCCCAGAAACCTGACAGGAACCTACAGCTAATGTGACAGAAGCTGACAGGTGTTGAGGGGGATAAGGAACAACATACTACTGATCAATGTGATCAACGTTGAACAATTTATCGTGCGCAAGCATGTCTTTTATAGAAAAGTTTCAGAACACTAGAACATTCGATAACACTTGATTGGTTAACTTCACCCGGCTGAGTGCTAGCAACAGTTTAACGATTGGTTGGGGTTTAAAGTGTCCATAGCAGCAGGCCCCCGGCTTGCAAGCAGGGTTTTCTCTGTGGTAACCTGATCCTGCTCCCCGGCGTCCGGCTCAGTGCCTCTGTTAACCCCTTCGTCGACCTGCAACGCCTCACAAAGCCTGTTACCCACTGCTAGAGTGAAGCTAAGTCAAAGGCTGGATTGCTCACATGTCCATTAACTGAAAGGAATGCTTCCACAATACCCTCTTCTTGTTTTTGAGCAATCCAGATTTGACTTAGCATTCTGTTTACAAACTTTTTCAATACAGTAAATACAATGGTGCATGTAAGCAAAATTAATAATACAGTGCCTAAAGCCTTCAAAGCAATAATTATCCAATTTTGGATCCAAGTCCCTATTCCCCATCCTGAAAAAACGTTGCGGAGCCAGTCATCCAATGGATTCACATCCTGTTGGATTTTTTGAGAGTGTTCCTTTAGATAGGTCAACTGTTTGTGAATGCTCTTGCTATGATCAGACAGATTCTTACAACACATACCCTCAAAATCCTTACAGCCATGACCCTGTGCCAACAGCAGAAAGTCGATGGCTGCGCGATTTTGCAGCAGGGAGTGTCGCAAGCTATTCTGATCCATCAACAGTTCCTCGAGAATGGCAGTAGTTACGTTAGCCTGTTTTTCAGCCCAGCAAGCTAGCTGGGCTACTGTTCATAGGGCATTTCCTGCAGCTGCTCCAGGGACAAACAGTGATAAGGTTACTCGAGCAGCTCTGCTCAGCAGTGGAACATTGTCATTACAGTCAGCGGCGAGCCCTATTGATCGCTTAGACCTAAAGTGGAGAATATGACTGAGATTACGCAATTCTGTAAACTTTGGTGCAAAAATAGTCAGTGAGCCCAAATAGCATGGTCCTCCAATGATGTCTTTTGGTATTCCTTGCCATGCCCTATCCCCACAGATTAAAAAGACATCTGGTGGTAAGGCTTTGGCAGATTGGTTATTCCAGAGGAGGGGCCCTGATCCTGGCTGGTGAGTAGCTCCATACGCCTTAAGGGCTGTTACCTTTCCATCCGTATCGTTCATCCCGCAATATTCACCAGCATACCAATAGGCACTATGTTTGGGCGAAACATCTGGTCGGTCTATCGGATATGGCTAGCCTGCATATTTAGATCCGAACATTATGCAGGTCTGTGTCCAGTTTTGGGAGCTATTCCCAATTGCCTGTGATGCCATTAGATTTAATTCTTGTGGATCCCAAGGGAGTGTTCTAATCAGTCCAGATATTAATTTTGCTGAGCAGTCTGCAGCATTTGTTGATTCACTGCAGTTATTGGTCGAAAATGCCTTAAAGCTGTTTTCATTATATCCAGGTATTCCTATTAAACATGTTTGAAATGGATCTGTGGCTGATGCCATAGCAAGACAAAACTCTGACACCCCACTCTCACTGGCCCATGTTACCCACAAATTCTTTCTAGGATTGATTTCGTGTAACAGAGATACAAAACTATATACAAACAGCAAAATTAGCAGCTGAACTGCTAACAGATTCTTGATCATTGCTGACATCTTCCGGTGCAGGCGAGATATTTTCTGCTGAATCTCGCCAGGGCCGTATCCAACGAGCTGGTATCCACCGAACACCTTGATCTCGCAGCGAGGTTCAACATCGTAAGGATCAGTAACAATATCGGGTTTTGGTCTCTCCTCACTGGGCCTGGATTGAAAACCCTTCTTGACTGCCTTTGCAATTTTTGGGTGAGTCCTCTCCCCGGCATAATGATCGAAGGGATTCCGAGTGGGGTTCTTGGAACCCAAAGTCAGGGGCCCTGCGGGTAATTGGGAGGCAGGGAGGGCTGGAGGCTCAGGCAGAGGCACGGGTGGCATTACCAGAGACAAGGCTTTAGCCGCCGAAGCAGCTGCAGCTCTCTCTGATTTCATATCTCACAAAGTCTCTCGGATAAGCTTCCACAGCATGCAATATTTTTGGGCCTCACGCGCTGCCTTCCCCCCATCAGTTATAGTGTCCCAGAGCCGGGTGCCTATCGCCTCCCATGTGGATATTTCAAGTGCCGCTCCAACTCCGCTAAATAGCCCCTTTTCTTTACTCCATTGGAGTAGTCCTTTAAGTATATCTTCTTCATATTTAATCCCTCTCCTTGAGAGGATGCATTGGAGGAGATGAAGGACAGCTATCTCTTCCTTTGTCTGAGCTGCCCCCATTCCTCCCCGACCGCCACTTGCCTTATTGAAGTGGACCTTTTTCGCAGAGACTCTCTTCTTCTGCGGCACGCGTGCTTCATCTACATCGGCAGGGCTGCTGCCGGCTGCATTTCGGTCGGCTTCCCACCCGTCAGGTCTGCGCTGATCTTCACCACCGAAGCAGCTCTCAGGAGGCAGATCTGAGGGTCCCTGTTCGGGCGCCATTTGTTGAGGGGGATAAGGAACAACATACTACTGATCAATGTGATCAACGCTGAACAGTTTATTGTGCGCAAGCATGTCTTTTATAGAAAAGTTTCAGAACACTAGAACATTCGATAACACTTGATTGGTTAACTTCACCCGGCTGAGTGCTAGCAACAGTTTAACGATTGGTTGCGGTTTAAAGCCTCCACAGCAGCAGGCTCTGGCTTGCAAGCAGGGTTTTCTCTGTGGTAACCTGATCCGGCTCCCCGGCGTCCGGCTCAGTGCCTCTGTTAACCCCTTCGTCGACCTGCAACGCCTCACAAAGCCTGTTACCCACTGCTAGAGTGAAGCTAAGTCAAAGGCTGGATTGCTCACATGTCCATTAACTGAAAGGAATGCTTCCACAGACAGGGCTTGGGTGGGGCCAGGAGCAACATCAGCCAAGTCCCCCCAGAAGGTATGAAAGAAGCTCTTAGGGAGTGCTAGCAACCAGGAGTGCCATGAACAGGGTGGGCAAACAGGGTAAGGCATGTCAGCAAGAGCATGGTACTGCAGTTTGCATTGCAGTGTACGTGGAAGGGCATGCAGGAAGGTCACTGAAGCTCTCTCATCTCATCCAGGAAGCAATGGTATCCACCTGGCAGAAATCCATGGACTCTGCACCCACCACAACTGACTTAGCTTTGGAGAGACAGCTCTAGTAGGAACATGCTGCCACCCAGGTGAGGTTGCAGGCCTTACTCTTATGTCAGCAGTGGATGTCAGTAGTGAGCATACCCGTGGGAGGTGCACCCAGGTGGAGGAACTCTTCCACTTAGTGACACCTCCTCCAGGAGGAGGTATGTTGAGTATCAGGAAGATACTCCTGAGGAACTGGAAGCCATTGTGTGGCAGGAAAGCTATGACATAGTTGCTGTCATAGAAACATGGTGGGATGACTTACACAACTGGAGTGCTGCAATGGATGGCTATAAACTCTTCAGAGAGATAGGCAGGGAAGGTGAGGCAGTGGGGTAGCGCTGTATGTTGGGGAGTGTTTTGACTGCCAAGGGCTTAATAATGGTGATGATAGGGTTGAATGTTTATGGGTAAGAATCAGAGAGAACACAAACAAGACAGAAATCATGGTGAGAGCCTGTTATACCAGGATGAAGAGGCAGATTAAATATTCTATAAGCATCTGTAAGAATTCTCACGATTGCTAACCTTTGTTCTCATGGGGGACTTCAAGTCATTAGATGTCTGCTGGAAATGCAATAGTGGAAAGGAAACAAGCCTAGGAGATTCTTTAAGCATGTCGAATCACACCTAGTTGGTGACTGGTCACTAGTGGTGTTTAACATCTTCATTGATGGTGTGGATGAGGGGATTCAGTACACCCTCAGTAAATTTGCAGATGACACCTAATTGGCTGAGAGTGTTGAACTGCTGACGGATAGAGAGGCTTTTCAGACAGATCTGGACAGGCTGGATCAATGGGCTGTGGCCAATGGTATGAGGTTCAAGAAGGCAAAGTTCCAGGTTCTGCATTTGGACCACAACAACCCCATGCGATTCTACAGTCTTGGAGAAGAGTGGATGGAAAACTGCTGGCAGAAAAAGACCTGGGGGTGCTGATTGACAGGTGGCTGAACATGAGCCAGTTTTTCCCCAGGCAGCCGAGAAGCCCAACAACATCCTGGCCTGTATCAGAAATAGCGTGTCCAGGACGGCCAGGGCACTGATCCTCCCCCTGTACTTGGTACTGGTGAGGCTGCACATTGAATCCTGTGTTCAGCTCTGGGCCCCTCGCTACAAGACAGACATTGAAGAGCTGGAGCACATTCAGAGAAGAGAAATGAAGCTGGTGAAGTATCTGGAATGCAAGTCTTATGAGGAGGAGCTGAGGGAGCTTGGGTTATTTAGCTTGAACAACAGGAGGCTGAGGTAAAACCTGATTGCTCTCTGTAACTACCTGAAAGGAGGTTGTAATGAGGTGAGTGTTAGTCCCTTCTCCCAAGTGACAAACAATAGGACAAGAGGAAATGGCCTCAAGCTGTGCCAGGGGAGGTTTAGATTGGGTATTAGGAGTAATTCTTTCACAGAAAGAGCTGTCAAGCATTGGAATAGGCTGCCCAGGGAAGCGGTTGAGTCACCAAACCTGGAGGTATCTAAAAGACATGTAGATGTGGTGCTTGAGGGCCTGGTTTAGTAGTGGAATTGGCAGTGCTATGTTAACATTTGGACTCAGTTGTCTGAAAAGTCTTTTCCAATGAAAATAATTCTATGAGCCTATGATTTTAATTTCGTACAAACTGCAGGACAAACCACAACAAACCAAGTGCATTTGCAAACAGTACAACACTTGGTCCTTTTGTGTTTTGAGCAGTATGAAAATATCAATACAGTTTGATCACTATGTTACTGATCAGATTACTTTGCTTATTCAGAAGAAAACAGCTAAGATAAAGAACAAATGAAAAGCAGCTAAAATAAAAAATTTTGCCTTATACCTCATTAAATATCTATATTTGTGCAAAGTGATAATAAAAATTGTCAGACTGAGAATGCTGATACCTTCACAAGCTGCAAGACAGCTAAATTGCTCTCTGATATTTTCCTTGTCTTTCAAATATTCAAAAGATTAAGGGGAGGAGGAAGTGAGTAATATGGATATTATGTTTGAAATTTTTGTGATACAGAGATTATCCAGCCATTCCTGTTGAAAGTTTGATTGTCTCAGCTAGTGCTCAGCTAATTTAACCGCAGTGTTAAAACTGTCAGTGGTACCCTTTGTGCAGTAATTGAACAGTACTAAGGAGCTTCATGACCTTTGAAAATGCCAGCTCCCAACCAGGGCCTGATGTAAAGTCTTTGCAAACACACATATCCTTCTACAAAATGTAACTGCTGCAGCTGTCACACTCAATTTTTTCCTAATGTCAAACTGAGTTTGTCTTGTGTTTGGCATATTGAATTCTGTGCATACTTGTATATTACAAGTGTTCTTATTTATTTCATTTAATGGTTTTCAGAGATACAATCAAAACCATGGTGTTGAAAAGCTTTTGACTAAAGAATGAAGGATAATGTCTTCTTAACTACTTCCTAAGGTTTATGTATTGGTGGTCATCACCTGAAATGTCTGGGAGTTTCCATTTTCTGTTAGAATGTTACTTCACTGATGAATTTCAACATTTATTTCACAACAACATGTGATGGAATAATTTATCTGGCTCCTAAAATGTTTTATGTTCCTGTTATAATGAAGTTCAGGGGGGCTATTCATGGTGAAGAGGTGTTACAGTGAAAAAGATCTATTCATGATCCTATTTGATGAGTACCACATGCATATGTTTCTCTTCATTACCATATAATAAACCAGTATTACCACACAGAGAATAAAATACAAGGTTATAAAAGAATATGAATCATAGGTAAAAGGAGATGGTATTTCACACTTCAGATTCTAAGCTCAGTGAGAATTGTTTTAGGTAGTTCTCATGAACGTTGAAGGAGTCAATGCCTATTCTTACACATCTGACACCTGTGAAAAAATATTATAATACACCCTTCAGAAAGAATGAAAATAAGTATGTGTATTTAACAGCAAAATACATTATAAAGAGAAATCTTCTGGCAGTACGGGCAAAGGTCTGTGATGGAAGACAAAAAAATATACAAATGTAAACAGAGCCAGAGAAAAGAACTGCTGTTTCTCAAAATTATTTAAATAATAGGTTTTTTATCTATTCAAAATTTAAATTATTAATTTACATTCAAAATATTCAAATTAATATTAAACATAAATCTAATTTTATTCTTCTAGTTATTTGTTTGGTGCGTGTTTTTGTGTTTTTCTGGCTGAAAACAATGAAATATCATCTATTAACAATATTTTAAATTAATTTTCTTCTTTGGTCGAGGGGTGGTGTTTCCACAAGAGTATCTTATCAGACTTTGGCCATTCAGAATGGGCCCTCCTTCAGCCTCTTCTGCTGGAGCTATGTTGTATTAAGTAAAGTACTTGCATTTAAGTCAGAGAAAGATAGAGAATTGTAGTTTCAGAAATAGGACAGTAGTTTGAAGGTATTTCAGTTCCAGACAATGATGTAGTAACAACTCATGTCAAACAGACAATGTCAACAGGCATGAATACAATACTTCATCCAGAATACCTTGTTGTGTGTGTTTAGCACACTTTCCCTAGAAAGTGGGAGCCATGGCCTCAGATTCTCTGAAGAGAAGTGGTAAGTTTCTGAGAATTGAAGTGAGAGTAAAGAATGGCACAAAATTATAAGTTTCTTGCAAAGTGCAAAGTAGGGAGAAGAGTTTGTTTGCTCCAGCAGTATTATCCAGTAATGTTTCCATACCTGTGATGAATGCTATGATTACTGAAAATTTATTTTACAGAAAATGATTGCCTTTATAATTTCAACAAGTTGATATATTCAGATTCATCAGCTGACTTTGAAATATTTGATGATTTCTATTAAGAAAAGAATCTAAAGCAGGCCAATGCTAACATCTTTACTTCAGGACTTAAGTAGAAGATGAAAAAATAATAATATAAAATAATAATAAAATCTCCTTTAAAAAGCCCAATACATTTGATAGCTCAAGTGGATTTCAGTGGAAAATTAGACAGCTACAAGCAAAATTCCCCTTATCTTCTCTCCACATAATGCCTTTTCCAAGCAAATGGAAGTACTTTACATATGGGATGTTCAGCCTTTCTAAGACCAAGTAGGATCTCAGTTTTTTTCATTACCACAACCTAGAATGCCAACAACATTTCACAAGCCCTCAAAATACCTTACAATCTATGCAAAAGTTTCTTTATTTCCCATCCTAGCTCTGCTAAACTATGTCTGCACAATTCTAAAATTGAAAACTACAGAACAGCTCTTACTTATTATTGCTATTGTATTGCTTTTTGTCTTTGTAAGATATTGATAGATTAACTCTTTAGGATAAAACAGATTCATGTTCAGCTTTCTTCCTTATGGACAGAAAGATTGAGTTTGAGTCTTTGAATTGTGCTACCTATTAACGACCTAACCATGTTCATCCAAATCTTATTGACAGCAGTGCTGTTTCTTGAAAGTATACTCTATCGAGCTGTTTGGCAGGCTGTCTTCAACCAAAAAATGTAAAATCATGAAATATTTTTCAGTCTGAACAAAACCAAGAAAGACTGCAAAGCATTTAAAGAAACACTTTCAAGATAGGGAACTGTGTGACCTTTATCTAAGCAATCCGTGCCTTGCTCTAGCAGTAGCAAATTCCTTTAGGAAAACAGGTGTTTAGTTGAGATTTCTCAGCTGTCTTGTCCTCAGCTGGGTTAGAAATTCCTGCTTGAAATTTCCTCAAGGAACCAGTTTGTCTTCTACATATATTTTCCTACATTGCATGTATGATAGACAATGCCAAATAGATTTATATGTTCAGTTTGAAGCTAAAAGAGAAATTTATTATTATTATTTTGCCAGATTGCCTGTATGTGTTCACATGTCATAGTATTGTAGTCATGGTATAAAAAAGTGTGTCATGCTGCAGTCAAAAGAAGGGAGAACCAAGGTAAAGTCTGGAACTGTACATTGCTCAAGAAAGTCAGTCTCTGATGGAAATTAAAACCTAAATAACTATCACTTTCTTGTTCCTTACAATTCTGTTTTTCTTTATACATCCAGGATGTGGGAAAACTTTGTTATTAGAGTTACTCCAGTGTACTAAATAAACATGCAGAGTAAAACTTAATCACTAACTCAAATACTCTGTCTTCAAAATAAAGCAAACACAAAAAGAGTTCAGGAACCAGAAAAAAAATTCTCAGCTACAATCCAAGTAAATCCAAAAAACCATCAACAGAGAGAGAGAGAGGGAATGGTGCAAGGTCACTTACAGGCACAAAGGCAAGCAGAAGAGACATGGCTTTAGGGTTTTATATATTGCGTTTTCTAGCAAGCAAACAGCATATATGATGAACATATAGGCTTTTGGTCTGTACTGACCTTGCAGAGAAGTAGTAAATATACTAAAAACATGAATTACTATGATGGCATGTATCCAAAGTTCTGGCCTGGAGTCAATGTCCTGAATATTTCCCTAGTTTCTTCTCTAATGCATTCAAGGCGAGAGAAGAAATAAAACATAATTATCCAGTGCAGAACTTGAACACTAAGGGAAGAAATAAAACATAATTCTCCAATGCAGAACTTGAACACTAAGAACCTTTTTGGATGTATTCTGATGTATTATGGACCAAATAACTTTTATAATGCTCATAATAAGAACATGCTCCTCCCGTGCTATCGTGACAGTAAAAGCTGGAACTGCAGCATATGTGTTAGATTACGAGTTGCTAAAGTGCCTGCAGTTTGTCCATCCTGCTGCTGCAACTATGTTAGTAGGTTCACTGGAGGCATATGGGTTCCAACTTCCTTAGGGTAGACAAGTCCATGGAGAAAATCCTTCTATGGTACTTCAGTGTATCAAGATATTCATATGATATATATCTATATGATAATAGAGCTACAAAAGCCAACAACTTGTTTAGCCAGCAGTTTATCTTCTCTCTTTCCCCCTTTCTCAGGCGTCCTGGGATATGTTGATCATAGCAAATGAATACAAACCTTGTACGTTTTGAAGGAAATTGAGCTGCGTACCATTTTTGCACTTCAGGATTTGTGAAATCCAGGTAACAAGAGGAACCTGTGGATGTGGGAGATCCCAATTATTTACCTGACTTCCACAGCAAGCATGAATTTTCTTTGCACCTAAATACAGCAGCCCAAGGCTAGTATGCTTTCAATAGGCAGTGATAATATAGTTGCTACTGTTTCTGAGACAAAAGCTCAAGAGCAAATTCCAGGCTCACTTGGAACTCAGTACAGCCCTTGCCATGTTCTGCAGATCAACACACATAAATTCTGGAGGTCTGAAGCTCAGCACCATTTAAAGGGTGACTGGCAGCACTTTGAAATATGTTCAGATATAAACCAGAGAGAGAGAGCATCCCTGGTATTTTAACCTCAAACGGGAAAGTGTTGCTGAGAAGCTGAATAACTACATCCTACCATGCTGCTAGAAGTTGTAATATATCCTTGATTTTTCCCAATATTCATTCTTTTGGAGAAATTCTTTAGTGTAAGGGTGGTGAGGCACTGGAATGGGTTGCCCAGGGAAGTTGTGAATGCTCCATCCCTGGCAGTGTTCAAGGCCAGGCTGGACAGAGCCTTGGGTGGCATGGCTTAGTGGGAGGTGTCCCTGCCCAAGGCAGGGGAGTTGGAACTAGATGATCTTAAGGTCCTTTCCAACCCTAACTATTCTATGATTCTATGACTGTAGCTCAATGTCGTGGTTTAAGCCTCTATAAACTCACGCAGTTGCTCTCTCACTCACGCCCCACTCTTTCTTCCCCCAGTGCCGGGGGGATGGGGAGGAGAATCAAAAGAATGCAACTCCCATAGGTTGAGATAAGAACAGTTTAGTAACTAAGGTATAACACAAATCACTACTGCTACTACCAATAATAGTAATGACAAGGCAAACACAAGGAAAGAGAATACAACCGCTCACCACCAGTCCCCAGCCCAACCAAACAGTGCACCCCCACCAGTAACAATAATGACAAGGCAAACACAAGGAAAGGATACAATTGCTCACCACCCAGCCCGACCAAGCAGTGCACCCCCCACAGTGCACCCCCACCCTTCCAGGTCTCTGCCCTCTGTTTTCTACATCCTGACATGACGTGCTAGTATGGAATACCTCTCTTTGGACAGTTTGGGTCAGGTGCCCTGTCTCTCCTTCCTCCCAGCTTCCCCTCCTCCCTGGCAGAGCATGAGACTCAGAAAGTCCTTGGCCAGACCAAAACATTACCAAGCAGTAACTGAAAACACTGGTGTTATCAGCGCTATTCCCAGGCCGAAAGTCAAAACCACAGTGCTGCACCAGCCACCAAGGAGAAAAATCACTGGTACTGCTGAACCCAGGACACTCAAATACAAGACTGATTTACAATTATGTAAATCATTCTTATTTTCCATTAGGAAGTTTTTTAAATTTATTATTCAATTTCACCTATATGAAAAGTGACACCCTTCCCCCCAAAAAAAAGTTAGAAAAATTTAGCAGTTTTACATACTGACATTTGTATAAACCTCCTCTGCTAGAACAAAATATAAAAATGCAGACTGAAAATCGTCAGGCTGAGGTAAAGTACAGTTTGTCACGGAGCAAAGCTAGCTTCTGTGAATTAGCAACACAGCTTTGTGAACTAAAAATGGAGCAAAAATTATTTCTATCTCTTAACAGTACAGGCCTGATGAAAAAACAATTAAAGTTAATAAAAAGTCACCCATTGATTTGAATGGGTTTTCAGTTAGTCTTTTTTTATAAGAAATGCCCTCATAGTTTTGCTGGTAATTTTTGACAGGCATTTTGCATGTTATTTATCAGAAAGATTGATATGTTAAAATTACTAGTTTCTTTTTAATTTAGTTTGTAAGATTTAATGAACAGTAAAATGTTGTGTCATGGCTACTTCTTCATAAATGCCACACTTCATACAAGAGTTGTATGCAATAAAATGCAAATTGTACTTTCTGGGCCTGAATTTTTTTGTTGTGACATCTGAGAAGTTAGTGGACTGTAGAATGGAATTCTACTTCTGTTGTTTTGCCAAGAGATCATTGTTTTGGTACTTCTGGTACTTCCCACAGCAGTGCTTGACTTTTTTTTTTTTTTTTTTTTTTTCCTGGACATTACACATTGCCTCTGTGAAAACAAATCAATAAAAGATATATTTCCAAGAAAAGACTTTAATGTTTCAGAGAATTTTAGAAAGAAATTTGCATTTCTCCACCACCTTGGTGACCATTTTCTGTAAATCATATCTGGCAATCAAGACTACCCTCTGAAGGCAGTCATATTGCACTGCCGGTGGTCTGAAAGCCATAAAGCTGAGAGTGGAGGTATAAATTATCTGATTAAAAGGATTCTCCCTGTGGAGCACACAGGTAAACATCATACCCCTGAGAATTTCTTAAGAGGTGACTGCAGAGGTAGTAAACTGCCTGCTATTGAAGATGTATTTTCTTTGAACTTGAATTTCCTTGAAATATCGTTTCTCTCTCACAAGCTTAGATTTGTACAGTTTTACAGTGATTCTTACTTCAAGCCCTCTTTAAACTGTAAAAAAAAAAAAAAAAAAAGGTGATATATTTGCAGTCAGCACTAAGCCCTTTATATTAAAGCTGTGTAACAGTCAAAAGTTGGTGGGTATCTGCCCCTAGATTGCATTAGGTGATGCAAGATTACTGTCTGGTGATAGGCTTCCTGGTTCTGCCCTATGGCAGTGGGGTTGAGGAAAAAAAAAAAAAAAAAAAGAAAGGTCTAAAGCTTCCAAAGCCACACCATAAAGGATGACAGAGAAAATCCTGTGTTTGTGATAGAAGACACACAGGGAAATTACCTCACCTTGCATATCTAAAACTCTAGACAAAAAATACCCAGACTTTTTTTGAATAATAAAGCACAAGAATTCTAAATTTTAGAACTGTGTTGACAAAGGCACATTTTCAGTCATTCTAAATTAGAAATATGATGGTTGTAACAGGTGGTACATAAATCACTGCTGAGATTTTGCAGGGCTCCGAGAATTTTGAGCAATTTTTTGCTTGCGGTCTCAGCAAAATTGAGTTTTACATGAAAAGCTACACATCTAAGATCAAAACATTTTTTCCAACTCTAGCTTTAAATGGCTAGTTTCCTGAAGCAGTCACCACCCCTTTCTGAACAAGCTGAAGATCCAGTTGTAATCTGAGTTAACGAATCTGAGATGAAGATGCAGCAAAAGCAAAATCCAAGCACATCAAAACAGGCATTGTAACTGCTCAGAATATGAAAATGTTACTGAGGTAAAATTTTCAGTCACCTATATGGTGACTGTAAATTTACATCTGCTAAAAATGCACATAGATGGGCTGTCAACAGTGATTATAACAATGGTTCTTTCCTTACAGTGCCTTATCATCATAACATTTACTATTTGTGACCTGATACTGAAGAATTAATCTTGCTCCTCTTTAGAAAGTCATTTGGGACCACTGTTTTTTGCAAAGGACTATTAATCAACAGCATGGGTGCCCCAGATTCACCAACATTCATGTTATGCTGCAGAAAATATCATCAGACATTTGTTTACAGTCAGGGGTATTTTTTTTTCCCAGCAATTTATTTTTCTGCACCCTTAAGACATGAATCACAGAATCACAGAATAGTAAGGGCTGGAAAGGACCTCAAGATCATCGAGTTCCAACCCCCCCGCCATGGGCAGGGACACCTCCCACTAAACCATGCCATCCAAGGCTATGAAGATTTCTGAGTTCCAAATAAAATCACTCTTTTGTTTTGTAATGACATGCGACTAGTTGAATTAGAATTTTCATGGGTCAGATAGATCTTGCATACTAGTAGCATCCAACTAAAATTCTTAAATTTTTTGTAAAGTCTGTTATGAAAGGAGGGCATAAATCAAGTTGTACTCCAGTTCTAAGGCATAGAAATATTTGACAGAAAAAAACAGAGGTTATGCAAAGATTGACTGGAAGTAGCTAAGCAACAAAACCACCACGGCTTTTAAAACTATTTTATCAGCCCTAAAAAATACTTTCTTAATTTTAAAAGTAAATTAAATAACTTTTTTATGAGTCAGAAAGGAAGGAATAAACATAAAGAAGTATAGTTTGTCAAGTTTTTAATGATTTTTATTCCTTCAATAAAGAGTGAATAACTTATCGTTTCTGAATTAAAAAAAGGAAAAAATGCTTACTGAAAGAGTTAGCAGTGAATTAACTGTAATGTAACAGAGACTATTACAACTTCTGTACTAGTCTGTTTAACATGCACCAGTGAAAGACTGCAAAAAAATTTCATTTGTCATTTCCTACTACACTGGTCCCAAATAGTCTGAATGATCTTTACGTGAACACATAATTGATAAAGGGGATTGGAAAAAAAGATTTTTTGTTTTATTAGGTGATTTTCTTAATTATTGCATAGAAAATATGATGATTTTATTAACTGTAAGGTCTCACTAGAATAGGATTTCCATGGATATATGAAAACCGGATGGAAAGAATATGCATCTTTTAGCTGAAAATAGATGTATCACCCTAAAATAGGTGAAATTTCTAACGTTTACAGAAAATCTTCATAATCAGTTTAAAAGCACTAAAACAAAGAACATCAAAAACAAATGAAAAAAAATGAAATGGAAGAGTAAGAATGCTTAAAGAATAATTATTTCCAAACTTTTAGAAATGTATTAGATTTCTTAAGGTGAAAACTTGAAAACTGACTTTATGATAGTGGTAAGAGTGTAAAGCTCGGACATAAGTCATAACCGCAAATGTCAACCTTTAACCTTCTCGGATGAAATGGCTTCAAAGTAAGTATTCACTTGACTGATGCAGAACCTGAAAGCTAAATGGGTTGAGATCATTCTGGCTCTGATGGCCTAAAAAGGGACATGCAGGTCATTCTTCAGCATTCATTTGTTAATAAGGCTTCTTAGCACACATGAAACTGTGGGCACCGAAATCTTAATCTCAAAAAGAATTTTCAAAATTCCTCAAACTGACTGAGTTTCTATGGCTCATTTACTCTGCTTTCTTGCTCTGCACAGAGAAAGATAAGTAGAATTCATGCAGAACTGTGCTATGCTATCAAGGGAAAAGGGACTCTCTCAGACAGACAGAATACTTTCTTTTAAGGTTTTAAAAGCAAACTGCATTTTTACACTCAATAAATATTCCCTGCCACAGCATAGCCCCCTGTTCACCCCTCTATTTGGTAAAGCACTTATGTGTAGGGAGAGAAGGGTCTGGGAGGGATATTGAAATACGACCTAAGGCAAGTGAGATTATCTGCCTTCTTATATGAGATGGTTCAGATGTTGGCTTCATATGTTACTGATGCTTTAAGCAGCATTAAATTAAATTGTCATGCTCCCTGCTTTGACCTATTAAGGAAAACTGGTGGAAGTAAGAGGCTAACGAACGTGTGGCAAAATAGAGAAATCTCTTTGTGGGTGCAAGCCTGTGGGAATTCTCATGTCATATTCTGTATAACTCCAACATATAGGTAACTGAAACCACATGTCAAAAGCCACTTACACATCTAACACAATATTTCTCCTTCCTGGGGAAGAAAGTGTGGTTTTGTTTTTTTTGCAGGTTCTCCAAGAACCAGTGGTGTAACTAGTCCCAGAGGTTCAACTGTATCTGAGCTAAGTTCTGGTTTTGATACAGCATAGCTAGGTAACTTTGGCCCAGCCCTCTGAGGAAATGCTAAGTTGTGAGATAGAGCTGTGAAGTCTATAGATCAGATACCCAAACAAGAAAGGTAAAGTTGCAGAAAGAGGTAAGACTGTTGAAACAGCAGCAGTTAACTGCAGAAGGATTTATGAGGAAAAGCACTGACATGAAAATATATAAAATCCTAAGAAAAAAACAGGGAACTCTAAGATGGCAACTCAGCAACACTGAGGATGAGCCCATTCCAAGAAGTATCGGAAACTGACCTTTCCCATCAGTGTGATAATTGCTTGGACAGCAAGGGCTCATCTTTAATATTAATGGTTAGTGTAATAGCTCATTAGCTCTAACTATCTATTCAGTGATTTAGCCATTAAATTATTGCTTTTGCAATTTAAGCTGTGCATATCCTGCTTGCAGAGGTACTTCACTCATGCTAAATGTCTTCTGAACAAAGTGACTCAGAGAGGAGCTATTACCGTGGCCAGACATAAGCCTAAGTTGGGCCAGCAAAAAGGGACACAGACCTCACAGTGGCCCTGATGTACCAAAATCTGACATAGCCCAAACTAGCCAACTAGAAAAAAGTATCATGTATATATACTCTGTATGCATATCTAGCACTCCTTTACCCAATTGATCTTCATGAACCTGACCTGAGCAGATGGTAAACAGACACAAAACCAGGATAAGTGACAGTTCATCTCTTCTTTGTCCTCAGCTTGTGCTCATGTAAGTGGCAGTACAATTTGCAAGGCAAGTGCGAACAAGATACAATACACCGAATACTGCCACTGGAACCCTGAGCTGAATTTAGGAGTGTCTGCGTGCTCAGAGCTACTGAAGAAACTGTCAAGGATTCAGAAATCTTACTTGAGACTTGAAAAGGTACTTTGCATCTAGATGACCCTGAAGTAAGAAGGAATTGTATGTTCTCAATGGTAAATACCATGAAAAAGAAAGGGGAACAAAAAGGAAAACAAAAAAGGAAAAAAAAACCCAAGGATTTTATGTTTAAAATTTGCATGTTTGTTTCCTTTTGGTAAACTTTCTGAAAATTAAGAATTTAACTGCTTTTTGCCAGTTGTTTTTTCCCTGCATGGATTTAAGAATACCATTAGGATACATCCTCATTTTCTGAGGAAACAATGCAATAGATAAGCTTATCTCTAATGATTGCATATTATTTGCTACGCACTTTATTGTACGATAGCACCAGGTTTACATAATTCCTGTTTAATACATAACAAAGTTTTGCAAATTCCTTGGGACTGCTTCTTGATTGTACTCCAGTTTCTTCAGAAAAACCTGATCCACTCATTTTCCATATAAATAGGAGTTTATTTTTATGCTAGCTCCAAAAGTTGATCTTAACCTCTCTCAAAAAGTCTCCCTCTTTTTACATTTTAAAGAACTGCAAACATTAGCTACCCGAGTTATGTAATGAACTAAAGTGCAGAAAGCAAGCACAGTGGAAGTGGAAATATGGATAGGCCACAAAGGGGTACCCTAATAGTATTCTTTGGACACTCGGACATGATAGCAGGAAGGCCTAAGATGGAATCTGTGACACAGTCTGTAATGAATGTTACAGAAAAAGCTCAAGTACACATTGACTTTATTCCTCCCCACCAATAATTACAGGTAAACCCTGCTTCCAGATTTCTACATGAGGTCCTCTCATGAATTGTGAAGGAGAGGAATACCCCAAAGTTGCAGAATTAGCACTTTAGAACTACTTAGAGCCGGAAAATACACTAAAATTCACAGGACCAGTTGAGGTTTACCTAAGGGTGCTGAAAGATAGTGATAGTGAAATTGCTGTCTCCTGTCTAAAAAATCTTGTGGCAACTGAGGAAGGATCCTGATCTCTGGAAGGTTACACCTTTCTTCAAAAAAAAGTTGAAAAACAAGACTTTGGGAAGCTATCATTCAGTTAGCTTCATTTTACTACCTGGAAAGATTATGCAGCAGGTCCTCATGGAATCCATTGTAAAAAAATGTAGAGGACAAAAAGTTAATTAGAGACAGTCAGCATGGGTTTACCTGGTAGAAAGCATGCCTATTCAAACCAATTTGATTGCCTTCCATGATGAAATGACTAGCTGGGTGAATGAGGAGATATATTGTAATATATTTTGACACTGTTAAAGCTTTTGACTCTCTCACACACTATTCTCATTTGGAAGCTGAGACTGTATAGGCTGGAAGAAGATGGTTGGGCAGGCTCAAAACTGGCTAGACCCTCAGGCTCCAAAGAGAGGAAACAATAACTTGATTGTTAGCTACTGATAAAGTGAGTACTCCAGTGGTCAATAATGAGGCTTATGTTGCTTGGTATCTTCATCAATGACCTGGATGACGTTACAGGCTGCATTCTCACCAAATCATTGGATGACACTAAACAGTCTTCAGCACTGAAGGACCTTGAGAAACTTGTGGGTCAAGGTACAATAAATTTCATGAAGTTTAATGAAGAAATGAAAAGTTCTTCATCTGGCATAGAGTAACCCCATGCATTAGTACAGGTTGGGAAACAACTGCTGAAAAGGACCTAGAAGTTGTGATGAAGAGCTTGCAAATAGTATGTTCTTCTCACAAGCCAGACAAACCACATGCTGGGCTACACTAAGAAAAAATATCAGCAGATAAAGGAAAGTTGTTATCTCTGCTTTGCAGGATCAGTGAGTGCCAAACCTGGGACAATGTGTGCAGTTTCACCCAACCCCCGTTCAATCAGGATATTGAGACAATGGAGAGACTTGAGGGAAGGGCTTTTAATATGGTCAGGAGCTATGAGTTCATGTTATATAAAGGGAGTTTGAGAAAGTTGGGCTTGTCTGTCCATTTGGTTTGTTATTTTGGCAAAGAAGGCAATTTAATAATCTAATTGAAGGAGGGTTAGAAAAATGCCATACAAAACATTTCCCAGTAGCAGTATGGCACCACATTACATATGGCACAAAGGTAAATCAATGTCTTTTTTGTGTTGGGAGGTCTTTAAGAGAAAATGAAGACAATAAGAGAGATGTTCTACCTGCTCTACTGCGAAAGTAGTGCAGTGCTGTAACAGGCAAGGCACAGAAGCTGTAGGATCACCATTATAGAATCATAGAATCATAGAATAGATAGGGTTGGAAAGGACCTTAAGATCATCGAGTTCCAACCCCCCTGCCATGGGCAGGGACATCTCTCACTAAACCATGCCACCCAAGGCTATGCCCAACCTGGCCTTGAACACTGCCAAGGATGGAGCATTCACAACTTCCCTGGGCAACCCATTCCAGTGCCTCACCACCATTACAGTAAAGAATTTCTTCCTCATATCTAATCTAAACTTCCCCTGTTTAAGTTTGAACCCGTTACCCCTCGTCCTATCACTAAAGTCCCTAATGAAGAGTTCCTCCCCAGCATCCCTGTAGGCCCCCCTCAGATATTGGAAGGCTGCTATGAGGTCTCCACGCAGACTTCTCTTCTCCAGCCTGAACAGCCCCAACTTCCTCATCCTATCTTCATATGGGAGGTCCTCCAGTCCCTTGGTCATCCTCGTAGCTCTCCTCTGGACTTGTTCCAGCAATTCCATACCATTTTATGTTGAGGACCCCAGAACTGCACACAATACTCCAAGTGAGGCCTCACAAGAGCAGAGTAGAGGGGCAGTATCACCTCCTTTGAGCTGCTGGTCATGCTTCTTTTGATGCAGCCCAGGATACGGTTGGCTTAGCAACTTCATTTGCCAGCTCTTTCAGGACCTGCGCATGGATTTCATCAGGTCCCACAGACTTGTGTACGTTCAGGTTGCTAAGATGGTCTCAAAACAGATCCTCTCCTACAGTGGGCCCACGGTCTTCATTCTCACTGTCCCTGCGTCTGCCTTTCAAGACTTGAGTGGTGTGGTCAGAGCATTTGCCGGTAAAGACTGAGGCAAAGAAGTCATTAAGAACCTCAGCTTTCTCCAAATCCAGGGTAGCCAGTTCTCCCAATAGCTTCCGGAGGGGGCCCACACCATCCCTAGTCTGTCTTTTCTTTGCAATGTACCTATAGAGTCCCTTCCTGTTATCTTTAACATGCCTAGCCAAGTTTAATTCTAACTGGGCCTTAGCTTTCCTAACCTAGTCCTGAGCTTCCCGGACAACATCCCTGTATTCTTCCCAGGCCACCTGTCCTTCCTTCCACCTTTTATAAGCCTCTTTTTTTCTTTGAATTTTCCTCAGTAGCTCCTTATCCATCCAAGGAGGTCTCCTGGTCCTCCTGCAGCACTTCCTTCTAGTTGGGATGCACCACTCCTGAGCTTGCAGCAGATGATGCTTGAATATCAACCAACAGTCTTGGGCCCCCCTACCCTCTAGGGCTCTATCCCCTGGAACCTTACTGAGCAGGCTCCTGAAGAGGCCAAAGTCTGCTCTCTTGAAGTCCAGGGTAGTGAGCTTGCTGCACGCTCTTCTCACTGTCCTGAGGATCTTGAATTTGACCATCTCATGATCACTGCCATCAAGGCTGCCCTGGAGCATCACGTTTCCAACCAGCCCTTCCCTGTTGGTGAGGACGAGGTCAAGCATGGCATCCCTCCTTGTTGGCTCCTCTATTACTTGCAGAAGAAAGTTGTCTTCCACACAATCGAGGAACTTCCTGAATTGCTTGTGCCGGCCATACCATCCCTCCAACAGATATCAGGGTGGTTGAAGTCCCCCTTGAGAACAAGGGCCTGTGAGTGTGAAGCTATTCCTATCTGTCTATAGAGCGCTTCATCCACAGAGTCTTCTTGGTCAGGCAGTCTGTAACAGATCCCCACAAGAATGTCTCCCATCACTGTTCTCCCTTTAACTCTGACCCACAAAATCTCTGTTAACTGCTCACCTGTCCCCAGAGTTCCATACTCTCCAGCCTATCCCTGACATAAATAGCAACTCCCCCTCCCTGTCTGCCAGGCCTGTCTTTCCTAAAGAGCCTGTAACCATTCTCGGAGGACTTCAGGATTTGGCTTGACAGTCTTGTCTGACCTGACCTAGTGCTGGCCGTAGGCCCACCTTGAGCCAAAGGTCTGACAAGACGTCCTCCAAGATCCCTTCTCACCAACATTTCCACTAAATGCACAATACTCTACAGGTAAACTGGGTGACATATATCAGTTTTCTGTTGTACAACATGCAGAAAGGAGAGCAGATTGTAAGCAGTGTTACTGTTCTTTTCCTAATCTCCAAACATATTTTAAAGTTGATTGCTGTCCATCAGTTTGCAGATCAGAATGAGAGCTTGGTAATGACACTGTTGGAACTAAATATTCGTGGTCTGAATCTCTCCTTCCAACTGTCAGGATTTCACAGCATGTATATTAGATTAAGCCTTACCACCCCACCCTCTTTTTTATAATGTCCTTCATGCCTTAATCCTTTCTGACCTTATTCTGTCCTTCCAAGTCAAATAATGACAGCAGAAGGTTAGCCTTGAAGCACACTGGTTTCTAAGCTATTTCTTCACTACAGAAGCTTAACCTGAATGTCACAGTCTAACTCTGCAGTTAAGAAAACTCTGTATGTGTGTATATATTTGAAACTTTCTTGACAAAATTGAAAACTCTATCAAGTATCTAGAGGAGCACTGGGATTTTCTCCTTTAAAATGGCAGCAGGAAAATAAAATCTAGAACACTTGTCATCCTCTAATGTGTCAAAATATTGAACACATTAATTTAATTCTTCAAAGCCTGATCTGTAACCTGAAGAGGCAGAAATCTGCAAGTGAGTCACCCCACAAACTGACAACATAGTTGTTAGACCCACTGTCCACACTGTCATTGGTTACAAGATGAGACCAACTTGCTCCACCAGAATCTGAAGTGCTTTTGAATAGTTTCAATACTGCATTGTTAGTGCCCTTTGCAGAACAGTTTGTTATGTTGTATTTTTTTCTTCAAAATTCAATAAAATTTATATTGTGATGACTAATTCACTAGTTCTCAGGCTGTTGATATGAATCAAGAGTGATGTATGGAGAGACAGCAGGTCACAAGATACCATTCTCTGATTTTTTTTATCAGTAATTTTGTTATTTTTTTTCATTATATATCTTCCCTTTAGGAATGAGACAAATTCTTCCAGACGTAATTCACAAGTCACAAAGTAAGTTTTCATACACTAATACCAAGTTACCATTTATTGCCATCACATTTATAGTTGCCCCTTAATAATAAACTGAAGAGTTAATAGCACTACTTTTCTTTATTTATGCTCATACAAATACTCAAGTGCTCAGCTCAAAAGTCCTGATGAAGAAGACCTTAATTGATAAATTGTAAAATTGCTTGCTATAAAACGAGCTGGGCACAAGGGTTTGTTATGAGGGATATGATATTCTAATATTGTGCATACCCTTGCATCAAAATAAAACTAGCAAGGAAAAAAAAATCTTACAGTTTTTTAAGAAATATTAAACAGATTAAACAACTTATAAGACTGTTAATCACGATTACTTCTGTTCTTCCATTTAGGATTCAACCATTCTGTGTTTAAAATAAGGCTTATTAATCTCTTTAAAGCTGATGGGTGTGTCACTCACATGGGCATGCAGATATACACCCTGAAATGTGATGCCAGCCTTCAGTATAAATTTTGAGCCAATCTGGAGTGACATTTTGACTGTATGTTACTGACTTCATTGGGTGGAAAATTTATAACAAATATGTTGTAGAACAAATATGTATAGGAAGCCAATTTCAATAAAAACATACAGTGTATTATTTTGTATTATCCATAAAAATAATCTAAACCTGCTTAAGCATTAGATTCACTATCCCCCCCCCCCCTTTCTTTTTTTTTAACAGCAGCAATTAATAATAGCATGCTTACATGCAGAGAAGAATCCTCATCGGTAATGGAGCAAACCAAGGTACATTTCTGTGCTAAAGCACATTGTCTCTCCTAAGGCACAGGGAAAACAAACAAATTAGAAGATAGTTACCCCCATTGGATAAAGAGTACAACTAGCAGCTACAGCTGTAAAATGATTAAGAGTACACGTGCTTGGTTTGGTCAAAGTTCAATGGCCAAATACAAAAATATGAACAAAAAGATTAAAAAACAACTCAACAATCCAAAGGATAGTACTGTAGCAGAGGAAGCAAGTAGTCACAAAGGAATGGGTTCCTGGGAAAAAGACTGCTCCGTATCATTGTGCGCTGCCATCATCTACAGTCTTGGCATCATTCTTCTCACACAATGTGACTCACAGGTTCACTCATATTCCCTGAGACAATGATTTTTCCATTGGGCCGGAGAAACTTGTACATTTTAATCACATAATTAGAGAAAAGACTTCTTAACAACTAGAAACCACAAGGCTAATTCAAGTATATTGAAGCATTTTGTTTGGCAGATATTGTGTGTACAAATATTCAGTCTCTTTGAGGAACTTACTGGTTGTATCAACTCAGGAGGTGTTCAGATATCCCCGGTCATGCTTTTGGCACCTTGCAAAACAATGGTAGTCCAATCAGTAGTTCAGAACTGATAACAATTCTCGTATAGAAAATTGAGATGACATAAAAAACCTTCTCTAAACAAGGAGCATCCATACTTGCTTCTCTGAGATCTTGCTTCTTCTGAGTCAGAGCTGATAATGAGGAACATCAGGCCTCAACCCCTGGATGTCTACCCAGAAGAAAATTAGCAGTGGTTAGGTAAAAGGTAATTTTGTCAGGAATCAGCAGGAGTACAGCCTCATGATCCACCTACTTAAGAAACAGAATCACACAGAATCACAGAATAGTAAGGGCTGGAAAGGACCTCAAGATCATCGAGTTCCAACCCCCCCGCCATGGGCAGGGACACCTCCCACTAAACCATGCCATCCAAGGCTATGTCCAACCCCACCTTGAACGCCGCCAGGGATGAAGCATTCACAACCTCCCTGGGCAACCCATTCCAGGGCCCCACCACCCTCACAGTAAAGAATTTCTTCCTCAGATCCAATCTAAACTTCCCCTGTTTAAGTTTAAACCCATTACCCCTTGTCCTCTCACCACAGTCCCTAATGAAGAGTCCCTCCCCAGCATCCCTATAGGCCCCCTTCAGGTATTGGAAGGCTGCTATGAGGTCTCCACGCAGCCTTCTCTTCTCCAGGCTGAACAGCCCCAACTTTCTCAGCCTATCTTCATATGAAAAGTGCTCCAGTCCCCTGATCATCCTCGTGGCCCTCCTCTGCACTTGTTCTAACAGTTCCATGCCCTTTTTATGTTGAGGACACCAGAACTGCACACAATACTCCAAGTGAGGTCTCACGAGAGCAGAGTAGAGGGGCAGGATCACCTCCTTGGACCTGCTGATCACACTCCTTTTGATGCAGCCCAGAATACGGTTGGCCTTCTGGGCTGCAAGCGCACACTGCCGGCTCATGTTCATTTTTTCATCAACCCACACCCCCAAGTCCTTCTCTGCAGGGCTGCTCTCAATCTCCTCCCCGCCCAACCTGTAGCTGTGCCTGGCATTGCTCCGACCCAGGTGGAGGACTTTGCATTTAGCATGGTTGAACTTCATCAGGTTGGCATCAGCCCACCTCACAAGCGTGTCAAGGTCCCTCTGGATGGTATTCCTTCCCTCCAATGTATCAACCGAATCACACAGCTTGGTGTCATCAGCAAACTTGCTGAGGGCGCACTCAATCCCACTGTCCATGTCACCCACAAAGATGTTGAACAAGACCGGTCCCAACACCAATCCCTGGGGGACACCACTCGTTACTGGTCTCCAGCTGGACACTGAGCCACTGAGCACTACTCTTTGCGTGCGGCCATCCAGCCAGTTCTTTATCCACCGAGTGGTCCACCTATCAAATTGATGTCTCTCCAACTTAGAGAGAAGGATGTCATGGGAGACAGTGTCAAAGGCTTTACACAAGTCCAGGTAGATGACATCAACTGCTCTGCCCCTGTCCATCAGTTCCGTAGCCCCTTCATAGAAGGTCACCAGATTGGTCAGGCAGGATTTCCCCTTAGTGAAGCCATGCTGGCTGTCACCAAGCACCTTGTTGGTTTTCATGTGCCTTAGCATGCCTTCCAGGAGAATCTGCTCCAAGATTTTGCCAGGCACAGAGGTGAGACTGACTGGTCTGTAATTCCCCGGGTCATCCATTTTTCCCTTCTTAAAAATGGGGGTTATATTTCCCTTTTTCCAGTCATCGGGAACTTCACCTGACTGCCATGATTTTTCAAATATGATGGACAGTGGCTTAGCAACTTCATTTGCCAGCTCCTTCAGGACCCGTGGATGGATTTCATCCGGTCCCATGGACTTGTATACATTCAGGTTCCTAAGGTGGTCCCGAACAAGATCCTCCCCCACAGTGGGCCCAGGGTCCCCACCCTCACTGTCCCCACGTCTGCCTTCCAAGACTTGGGTGGTGTGGACAGAGCATTTGCCCGTAAAGACTGAGGCAAAGAAGTCATTAAGAACCTCAGCCTTCTCCAAATCCAGGGTAGCCAGTTCTCCCGATAGCTTCTGGAGAGGGCCCACGGTGTCCCTAACCTGTCTCTTATCGGCAATGTACCTATAAAATCCCTTCCTGTTATCCTTAACATCCCTAGCCAAGTTTAATTCTAAGTGGGCCTTAGCTTTCCTAACCTGGTCCCTAGCTTCCCGGACAACATCCCTGTATTCTCCCCAGGCCGCCTGACCTTGTTTCCACCTTTTATAAGCCTCTTTTTTCTCAAAAAGTGCTTGATTAGCACTGAGAGGCAAGAGGGCCTTTTAACCAATAAGGGGTAGAATACTAGTGAACAAACAAATTGTGTAACTCTCAGCTCATGCATATTGATTTCTTTCTTTGTCAAAATGTATAAATAGCTTAAATTTACAATTATGGGAGTGCTTGACTTGTGAAGACTTCCACCGAGCACTTAGAGCAGAATAAACAGTGTCCTCTTTCTAAGCTAGACTCTGCGTCTTCGTTTAGAAAGCCCCAAAATGTCAGCAGTGTTACCTGTCTCACAGTCTTCTGCCCCATCCCTGGAAGTATTCAAGGCCAGGTCGGACAGGGCTCTGATCTAGTGAAAGAAGTCCCTGCCACGGCAGGGGTGTTGGACTGGATGATCTTTGAAGGTCCCTTTCAACCCAAACCATTCTAGGGTTTTAGGGTTCTAGTCTGGTCAGCAGACAGTACTGGATAGTTAGGTTAACCCCCACAGAAAAGAAAAATCGCAGCTTCATTTTCAGAATATTTAATGAGAAATGTTTTTCTTTCCTTCGTATTTGTAACCCGAATGTTTTAATGTGTACCAGGTGCAGGCGCCCATGTACTGTCAGCACCACCAGCACTGAGGCGCTGCCTGGGCATCCCCTGTGTGGAGCGGCCAATGCTGCTTGGTGCTGAACACAGCCGCTTCCAAGCTGGCTCCAACAGCCCCACCGGCCCCACCACAGGGCAGAGCTGAGCCCCCCAGCTACGGGCGGGTGCCTCAGGGAAAGCCTGGGTAAGGAAGGGCAAATGATGCCTGGCAGCCAGGGCTGAGGGAAACCAGGTGAGAAACAGCCCTGTGAGTCCCGAGGGCAGAGCAGGAGGAGGGCAGGAGGGGCTCCGGGCGCCTGGCAGAGATGCCCCTGCGGCACCAGGAGGGACCCTGGTGGGGCAGGAACATGTCCTGGATGTCTCTCTCCCATGGAGAGCCCATGCTGGAACAAGCTTATCCTGAAGGCCTGCAGCACGTGGGAAACCCCATGCTGGAGCAGGGAAACATGTGAGGAGGAAGCGCTGGTGAAGAAGAGGTGCTATGGACCAATGGCAGTCCCAGATGCCCTTAGATGGGAGGAGATAGAGAAGTCACAAGTCATGGACTGAAGTTGAGCTCAGGAGGAAGAGGAGAGGGGGGAGGTGTTTTAATGCTTGTCCTTTTTTCTTACCATTTGACTGTATTTTTAATTGGCAATACATTACATTAACGCTTCCCCAAGTCGTGTCTGTTTTGCCTAGGAGTACCACAGAATGCTACTGCAAACTCCTTTCAACCTACCTTTAATTTCAGTGAAACAATGTCAGAACAATCAAAGCTAGCAGATAAATACCAGGATTCATGCAAATGTTGAAAGACAAGGTTTAGTACATAAAAAGGAAAATGCAAACAGAAAAACCCCATGACTAGTCCTATTCCTGAAATGTGTCCTGAAATATATCCCAGTATACTGAAATCTATACATTTTCAGACAAAATGTTTCCAAGTATTTCAAGCCTGCTACTGAAGAAAACAAAATAATCCTATGAAACGTCTTCAGCCTGCCCTTATTGTTGTACAACAACACAGTTTTCAAGCAATGACATTTTCTCCAAACTCTGTAATGAGCCATTACCAGCTTTTGGGCATCTGCCACTGCTGCTGACTGGCTTTTTTACAAAAGACTCATTGGCAATTCACAGTTTTGACCTGTGCTTCCCAAGGTAAGAGCCCTTAGAATGAAAAGGTTCTGAAGCTGGTCACTAAGCTGTCCCAGGTCATCTCAAAAGTTGACCTATTTGCCAGAAATGACTACAACATCCAAGAATCCATTACCAGTTTATGGAAACTTTGGGGAGTTGAGACCTGAATTCAAGCCTGGACTAAATCAGAAAAAGAAGCAGGCACAGAACCTGAGGAATTGTGTTATCTGCTGTTGAGACCTAAAGGTGCAGGGAGAGAACAGAGCACACTGTAAGCATCTCAGCCTTTCCCATCAGTCCCTCACCTTTCACTACTACTTGCCATACTTTGACTGCTGCTCAGCTTTACAGGACTGCTCTGTCCTTTTTATGGGATTGGACAATTGGTAACATATTTTGAAAGATCCCTTGCCAGTGTATTTTGAAAGACTACTCCAACTTGACTTTCAGCTTCAAATTAGAAGCAGCCCCATTTTTTATTTATGGCACTCTATGTCTCAGTTTGGTGCTGCTATTCATCTTCATGTTACATTATTTGCATTATGAATGACATCTTTCTTCATGGAATTAGGATGTCTGATAATAGAATAAAGCAACACAGCAAAAATGCTATATGGAAATAAAATATGACTACAACTGGATTTGTAATCATTAGTTTAAAAAGCACATTTCAAGCACCTAGATGCTACAACTCAGTCGAAATGTAGCTTTTTTCTTTTAGGGAACTAAGACACTTGCTACAATCATGGCAGCAGGTGCAGTTTTATTCTTTTATTTTTAAGCAAAACAACTCCACTGTTTAAGGCGTTCAGCAGAGAGCTAGGAATTTCACAAGTCACAGAAATAATGGAGGGCTTGATTTTACATGATTGTGGCTTGCAGGAGGGAAGAGACAACAGAAAAACCTGGCGATATGTTAATAACAGCTCCACTGTACAGCTTCTAAATCATAGCATAGAATCACAGAAGAGTTAGGGTTGGAAAGGACCTTAAGATCATCTAGTTCCAACCCCACTGCCACGGACAAGGACACCTCCCACTAAAACATGTCACCCAAGGCTCTGTCCAACCTGACCCTGAACACCGCCAGGGATGGAGCATTCACAACTTCCATGGGCAACCCATTCCAGGGCCTCACCACCCTCACAGTAAAGAATTTCTTCCTCACATCCAATCTAAACTTCCCCTGTTTAAGTTTAAACCCATTACCCCTTGTCCTCTCACCACAGTCCCTAATGAAGAGTCCCTCCCCAGCATCCCTATAGCCGCCCTTCAGATATTGGAAGGCTGCTATGAGGTCTCCATGCAGCCTTCTCTTCTCCAGCCTGAGCAGCCCCAACTTTCTCAGCCTATCTTCATATGAAAAGTGCTCCAGTCCCCTGATCATCCTCGTGGCCCTCCTCTGCACTTGTTCTAACAGTTCCATGCCCTTTTTATGTTGAGGACACCAGAACTGCACACAGTACTCCAAGTGAGGTCTCATGAGAGCAGAGTAAAGGGGCAGGATCACCTCCCTCGACCTGCTGGTCATACTCCTTCCGATGCAGCCCAGGATACGGTTGGCTTTCTGGGCTGCGAGCGCACACTGCCGGCTCATGTTTTTTCATCAACCCACACCCCCAAGTCCTTCTCCACAGGCCTGTTCTGAATCTGTTCTCTACCCAACCTGTAGCTTTGCCTGGGATTTCTCCAACCCAGGTGTAGGGCCTTGCACTTGGCATGGTTAAACTTCATCAGGTTGCCATCAGCCCACCTCACAAGCGTGTCAAGGTCCCTCTGGATAGCATTCCTTCCCTCCAACGTATCAACCGAACCACACATCTTGGTGACATTGGCAAACTTGCTGAGGGCACACTCAATCCCACTGTCCATGCCACTGACAAAAATGTTGAACAAGACCGGTCCCAACACCAATCCCTGAGGGACACCACTCATTACTGGTCTCCAGCTGGACATTGAGCCATTGACCACAACTCTCTGTGTGCAGCCGCCCAGCCAGTTCTTTATCCACCGAGTGGTCCACCTATCAAATTGATGTCTCTCCAACTTAGAGACAAGGATGTTGTGTGGGACAGTGTCAAACGCTTTGCACAAGTCCAGGTAGATGACATCAACTGCTCTACCCCTGTCCATCAGTTCTGTAGCCCCATCATAGAAGGCCACCAGATTGGTCAGGCAGGATTTCCCCTTACTGAAGCCATGTTGCTGTCACCAAGCATCTTGTTTTTCATGTGCCTTAGCATGCCTTCCAGGAGAATCCGCTACGAGATTTTGCCAGGCACAGAGGTGAGACTGACTGGTCTGTAATTCCCTGAGTCATCCATTTTCCCCTTCTTGAAAATCGGGGTTACATTTCCCATTTTCCAGCCGTCGGGAACTTCACCAGACTGCCATGATTTTTCAAATATGATGGACAGTGGCTTAGCAACTTCATTTGCCAGCTCCTTCAGGACCATAGATGGATTTCATCAGGTCCCATGGACTTGTGTACGTTCAGGTTCTTAAGATGGTCACAAACCAGATCCTGTCCTACAGTGGCCCCAAAGTCTTCATTCTCACAGTCCCTGCGTCTGCCTTCCAAGACTTGGGTGGTGGTGTCTTGCCTGTGAGCCAAAGTAAGTTCCACAAGAAAGGAGCAGAAAGTAAGCACATAGTTTGTGATTTTTATTTATCTTTAAATCCTTAGGAGGACTTGAGTTCATACAGTGATGAATGTTTAGACAAGGACACTATTTCCGCAATGCACACTGCAAAAATATGGGGAGTTCTATACATATTTTTACTCTAAATGAAACTGCTAGGACTAGAAGCAGCCTCTCTGTAGAGGTACTGAGCATTTCTCAGGCAAATTTACCTTGCTTCTTGAGTAACTTAGCTCTCTCATAGCAAATCAGAAAGGTAAACTGTAAACATGTGCAGAGATAGTATTCCGAGGAGCTCGCAATTTGACCCATATCTTTTATTCTTAGCTTATTTACTGCTCCCTTTCTTTTGCCCTGTTATTCAGTGACAAGATCCATGAAACAGACATCTCTGTTCAGCATATATCACAGTATAGAGGAATGAACAGGCAAATGACCATTTCCAATGTCATATTTGTAATATAATGCACAAAAAGTTCAAGTAATGTTGCCCAGAGGATGCATCCAGTTTTTAACAATTTCATTTAATAGCAGCTAAGCACATGTTAAATGGAACACACTTATTCATGTGCCTTCCCTTTATAGGCAAGATCAAATTAGCCATTAAGATTCTGAAGTGCTTGGATTGACCATACTTTTACTTTCACGCAATATATCAGGTATCACATTTGGTCTTTAGTCCAGAACAATATCCGATTTTACTTGTTTCTAAGCCTTATGAAGTTCATCATACCTTAGCTATTCCAATGTGTATTTTAGTTTTATGCTGCTTATCAGTGAACTTGTTTAGTTGTGGAAGTGTGGTCAAAGACATCAGTTAATCTGCCCATGTGGCCTAACTGAATGAGTATAATGAAATATTTTGGTTCTGATGGACTGATAACAGATAAAGTCCAAAAAAATTTGTAGTTAGTGAGATTTCAAATATAAGTTAAGACAGCCTAAAACAGATTCACTTTGCATTCAAGCAACCTATGTTGCCTAAAATGTTATCTGACTCATTGATAGCATGGCTGATTTTCTTACATTAAATTAAAGAAAAATGAAATAGAGGAGGAATATAATGGGAGCTGTATACCCAAGAGAATAACTAATATTCACAACCTCTTCAACAAACACATGGTCATATATAGAATGAACAATCATAACTGTGAACAAGGATAGTCAGAAGATCAAAACCTGAACTTTGATTTATTCTGTAATTCCAATTTCTCATGATGCACCAGTGGCTCAGGATATATAACCATACTGAGGAGGTATAAACCTTATGGGTGAATCTGTGCTTTCAGTTCTCTCATTCACACATATATGAAAAACAAAGTCACCCAGGAGTGAAAATGGTGCAAGCTACATATGGTATTCTGGCTTTTCATTAGGTTCTTCTGCACTTCTGAAAATTGCTTTGACATCCATTATGCAAAATTGCTTTTAATATACAGCACAATTTAATCAGGTTTGTGAATCTAATAGCTATTTTTTTCAGAATTTGGTGATAGCTTCTTTATTTTTGAATAGTTCTATTACGTGGTATCTTTTGCTTCTGTCAAAGTAAAAAGCTAAAATGGCAATTTCACACATACTGTGTTTAAAAATAAAATCACTGTGGTTTGTTTAGCTGTAATATTATCTTTCTTCAATTATTTCAATACTTAAAATGGTAATTAGAAGGTCAATTTTTACATTTAATTATGTTTTCCTTTAGGAGAGATGAAAAAATTTGAAAGAGAAAGATAGCATTGACCACTTAAATATTTTAGCAAGTGTCTTAATGCAAGTAAAAAGAAAATAGGTTCTTTAGAAGTAATTGTAGGAAATAGGACAACTATGAGTCCTCAATAAAGAAGGCGTTGCATTTTTTGTTAGCTGAATAATGAGACAATAAAATCTTGGTATGGATTAATCTATTGAAACACAATGTTGTTTCTACTTGGAGGACATTTTGATAAAATATTTATGAGGTAAGCTATTCTGGCAGAAAGTGTTTTGATAGTAAGGGCTGGAAAATTGAGAAACGAAAGCAGGCTTTCACAGAGGAAAAGAAAGCAAGGAGAAAAAAGATTAAAGAGAAAAGGGGGAAAGCGGAATCGGACTTTATTCTTGAAAAGGAAAAAAAAAAGAAATAGAAATGATGTGCAGAGAGATAAGGACACAGGAATGAGTTATAAGAAGTGAGTAAAGGACAGGAAAAACCCAGCAAGGGATAAGGATATGAAATTCAATTAAGTTAACATAGCAGCAACACCGAAGGAGGTATGAATATATAAAATGTATTTTTCCTCACAGTTTTCTGGTCTTTGATGTGAAGGAGTCCTGTAAGTTAAAGGAAAAGAAATATTGGAAATTATGAGTTTGTCAAATCAAGTTTTTAAAGGAAAAAAAAAGCACATGAAAATGTCAAGACATAAACCATAATTAATTCTAAAGAAAATCAGCCATATCTATAGAAAAAAGACAAAAAGAGGAGAGAATTGAAAGAAAAAAAAAGCCACTAGTAGTGCTGTATCAAAACCAAAGACTAGTGAGAAACCAAGTGCAGTAGAAGCCTGTGCAAAACCATCTACCCTGGGCAATGAGAGTGAAACCCATAGATCTTTTGCAAGGAAAAGCAACTGTTAGCCTTGTTTGCATTGAGGCTTTCTTATAATGATTTTCTTGGTTCTCAGCAAGTGAAACTTGTCACAAGGCTACAGCTTGGATGACATTTCAAAAGCATAAGACTTCTAGTCAGATATTGGTCCAGCTTCAAATTCCACCATACACTTCCTGTGTGACTTTAAGCAAGTAATTTCACCATAGAGGTCCTATGTGAAATTCTATTTAATTTTATGAAGTGCTACAAGATTTTTAGTTCAAGGATGAAATAAGAGTGCAGTATCATTTACCATATTTTGTTGTTTCACTGAGGCTGTGAAGAGCTATTTAATAGTATTATTTCTTACTTGGAGAAGAACTTGTTCATAGGCTTTATACTATGCAAATGGAAGAAGCAGGTAGGACAAGTTGGCAGGAGGGTTAGCCATGTGGAACAGTTATAACATTTTAAAGTGTAAACATAAGATAACTGAAGTCAGCAAAAAAATTTTCAGACACTATAGTTATTGCTGGAAATCAATCATGTTCTTGTCCATAAAAGGAAAAAATAGGTAATCAGCAATACAGGTATTGCAAAACAAATATTCTTAAAGAACTGAGGACCAAATGTTGCTTATATTTATATTATGGTGATTTAAGCAATACGGCAGACAAAAATAAAGCTTAATTTTACCTTAGCATAACTAAGCCAGAATTTACTGTCCTATTTACCCTTTCCTCTTCTTACAGCCACAAATGTCTCAGGAATGTTGAGAATTAGCAACTGACTATATTCTTTCAATTTTTGAAGATGGCTATCTCAAGACGAGATTCCACAAGAAGAGAGGATACTTCTATGCTATCTTTGGCTGAAGAGAGGCAGTGTAAAGTTGACTGCTTTTTCCATGCATTTAACACACTCTTTTTAAAACATTAGCTAATAACAAGAAGTAAAAAAACCTCAAACAACCCAACTTTTAAAATGCATGTCTTAATTTTGCAGCTAGGAAACCATAATATATCATACATGTGTGACCTAAAAGCTGCATTTTTTGTGCCCCTTTGTTCTATCACTGACCTTACGAATATGTATTCATATCTATTCAGCACTAAGCACTCGTGATTAGAATTAGTTTTAGTGCACATTTAGAACTCATTAAACAAGTGCAAAAAATTAAAGACATTTGTTGCAAAGAATATAGATTAAAAGTCATTTCAGTTGTAAGGCAGAAATATTCAGTGGCTTGGGGTGACAACCTGCACTTTGAAGATATTTTTAGAATTATGTTAATTTGACAGATGGCCATTTTTTCCTGCTTCTGTAGTTTAATAATGTTTTACATACAATAAGTAAATATTCTGGTTAGAAATACATAATGATCTATAACTCCTTACAGTTTCAGAATTTTGTTCTTCAGTGTATATATTAAAGGCCAGGTGATGTTGAAAGACTGCTAGAAAGATACATACCTAGTTGAGGTGATACAGTCAGGTTGACACCAAGGATGTAAAAGATGATAGAGCTAAAAATTAAACATGCCAAAAATCGCTTTCATCCACATTACTACATATATACCTGTATAAAATAAGGGAAAATATACTTTAGTGTTAATTTAAATAACAAGAAGGAAAGTTTTATTTCTGCCTGTGATGTGTAGGTATCAGAAAAGGCAGAAAGTCAAAACATGTCTTGTTTTCTCCTTGCAGACTTTAAGCTTTGTGACTAATATCATTATAAGAGTTTTAATGTAGATTATTAATAATGTAGTTAATTAAAACAAAAGGACATCCCTTTATTCCATACAGTCAGGCTTGCTTCTCCACTTGCTTCTCCTAGTTATAAAGCAAAGAAAAACATATGAGGTATACCCTTTACTGGAGAAGAAATAAAAACCCTGTTGCAGGCATTCATCTGTGGGGTCGTCATATGGTTCACTACAAAACAAATCAGCCAATTGATCTGTCTTTTTGCAAATCAATCCAAATTCATCTGAGCCTTTTTTCTTTACTTTAAATAAATCCTAAACTATTTGAAAAGTCAACTGTGTCCTGTAGGCTGTTTCTAACTATTTTGTTATGGCTTTTGGCTAATCATTACTCATGCTGTGATTAGTCATTGAAGTGTACACTTCTGTTGATGTGGACATCAACTGGTGACTTAGGCAGCTCAGATTGGGGAGTAGAAGTATGAAATAATTTATGAAATTTTAGCAAACAGTGCAAAAATTTCACCTAACTTCAGATTCAAAACCATTTTTAAAAATACATCCTTAATCATCTTAATATAGAAGCATATTAAGTACTAGAGCTCCATAAATAGCTGAATATAAAGCATATAAAGTCATCTGTGCATAAAGGTGATTTGCTATTTCATTTCCTCTTAGCCTGTAATCCCTTATCAGTAATACAACTATATATATGCTACATAATATATATAGCTGTGATATATAATTATTATGTGATTTTGCATGGGGCATTCTTCACCAGCTTAGCTGCTTGCAGTTAATGGGTTGTAGCAATCTTCTTTAACAAAGTGTTTAGAACTAGCCCTCCTATGAAGTATTTTCTTGTCTACCCTAGTATTAGTGAGTAACAGCTTAGTTATGAGTGCTACTTATGGGACTGGCACAACCAAACAACATCATGGAAGTGTTCTAGAAACACCTGAAACATGACGCTAGAGTTGAAGACTATAAACACTAATATGAAGCTGTCTTGTAATATAGTCTTCAATTTAAAAAAAATACCGAACGTAAATTGTGTGAATGATCAGGGGAAGTACAACACCCTTGTATGTACTATCACAGTTTCTACACATTCTTGCTATTTTTAACATACCTTCATGAAGATGAACTTACTAACCACTGTATCATCGAATACACACTAGCAGAATGAAATAAAAGATCAGCTAGAGAAGTAGAATTCAGAAAAGCTTTTACAAGAACTTGGAAGTGATGCTACTGTATCTTAAGGCTTCTATATTTATTGAAGTTTGATTTGGTTTCACTTAAATCCCTTTCTCATTGCAAATAAAACATCAGTATGATTTCTGACTTTAGTTACTCATAGATTATTGCATCCTTAAAGGCATTACTAAACAAATTTAAGGCTGCTTGGTACATATTTACCACAGCATACCCTTCAGGAGCTTCCATTTAATTTTTACTGGTTTTTAAAGTGTTGACAAGAAAGCAATTTTCCCTTTTTAGTAAAAAAAGAAAAAAAAAATTATTCCCTCTGAAAAATTGTAATTATTGAAGCAGTTCACGGAAAGCAAATTTTTTATACACTGTTGAGCTGCATTTTTCTGTTTGATTGGCAGGAAGTATCTACAAACACAAATCAACAAATCAGTCTGTGAAAAAAGGCTGTGAAGATCAGTTTATAATCAGTTGGGTTGAGAACTGCCCTTGCTCCTCCTGGGCCCTGTGCTGTCAGGGGGTTTTGGGGATGGCCAGAGCTGCCGCAATGCTCCAGAGGCACTGGGTGCCATAAGAGGCATTGCACGAGAGAAGGGGTGGCCCACACTGGTCATTCTGTGATCGGGGACTGCATCTATCTTCCTTGTTGGACCTCTCTTCTGCAGGGCTTTGTGACGTTTCCAGCAACCTCTTTCTTTTGGGTGGGATGCCAAACATGGCCATTTTGGAGCCGAGGTTCCTGCTCGAGGCTCGTGCTACTCTGTGTGTGCCTTTGTGTGTGTGCAGCACAGTTGGCATGCCTGGGTTGAGACAGGAGAAAGGTTGTGCTGAGCCCAGACTCACAAACTGTTAGCCTCAGCTGCAGGATTAAGAAGATGAGGTGGAAGATGACATCGGCAAATGTGTCCCCATAGTCAGCGGCAGATGGCATGTAGCCTGCAGAGGGACAAGCCCGGTCCTATGGAAGAAAATGGGAGAGAGCAGCTCCCAGGGAGAAGGAGTCATCATCCAGGCCCACAGAGCAATGGCCTTGGAATGCAGCTGTGGAAGCAGTAACCTGTGAAGGCTGGAAGGTTGGTGCCATATGATTTGTGGCTACTTCCGCTACGGATGACCCCATAAGGCAGGACCTTTGATCCCATCTGCAACAGTGAAAGTACTGTGCCCACTTCAAGACACGAGGTGGTTGTTCTCCCTCCAAGAATAGCAGGGCCTCCGATTGTTTTTTCCTGCCACTCCAGGACAGGACAGGAGCTGCTTGCCCTGTGGAGATGAAAGAGTGCAGGCCATCAACCTCACCTTCAGATGTGTTCATGAGGCAGATAATGTGAGTACACCCATGACCTGTGGGAAGGCAGAGGAGTACCAGTCAAGACCTGCAGCTCCAGCTCTGTCCAAGAAGCTCTTGTCTGTGGGGGTACAGAGGACTTGGGCAAGAGCTGTACCTCCAGGTATGTCCAGGATGTGGAAGGTAAGAGCACTTTCATGTCCTGTGAGAAGGCAGAGGCCCATCTGCAGAACCATAGAATCATAGCATAGTTTGGGTTGGAAGGGACCTTAAAGATCATCTAGTTCTAACCCCCTGCCATGAGCAGGGTCACCTTCGACTAGACCAGGTTGCTCAAAGCCCCAGCCAACCTGGCCTTGAACACATCCACAATTCTCAGGGAAACCTGTTCCAGTGTCTTACCACCCTCATAGTGAAGATTTTCTTCCTAATATCTAATCTAAATCTCCCCACTTTATATTTAAAGCCATTACTCCTTGTCCTGTCACCACATGCCTTTGCAAAAAGTCCTTCTCCAGATTTCTTGTAGGCACCCTTAAGGTACTGGAAGGCTGCTATAAGGTCTCCCCTGAGCCTTCTCTTCTCCAGGCTGAACAAGCCCAACTCTATCAGCCTCTTTTCATAGGAGAGGTTCTCCATTCCGCTGATCATCTTTGTGGCTACCCTCTGGACTCACTCAAACAGGTCAACATCCCTTTCGTGTTGGGGCCCCAGAGTCACCAGTACTGTACGAGTCTCATAAGAGCTGAGGAGAGGGGGAGAATCACCTCCCTTGACCTGCTGACAAGAGCTTTGACCTGGTCAGTGCCCACATTGCTCAGGGTCAGGCAGCTCCAAAGCAGACTGACCACCCTCACTCTCCACAGCATTTGGCCTTGATTTCCTCTCAATCCAGGGAAATGGGGGACTTTTAGAAATGGTTTCAAGGACTAGCTGCTCTACCACCTTCCCAGGAATGGCAGTGAGATTGGCCAGCATGAAGTACTCTGGATCTTCCTTCTTCTCCTTCCTGAAGAGTGATTTTTACTTTCGTCCAGACTTTCCCAAGTCACCATGGCTTTTGACACATTAAGAGTGGCCTTGCAATGATGTAGCCTGTTCCTTCTTCATTTGTGGTTCATACCAGGAGATCCCATGGCCTTATGCATGTCAAGTTTGTTTAAATGTTCCCAAATTTTCCTCTATCGAGAGAGACAGATGGGTACAAAAATGTGTTAGAATAAAATAGCTTAATTTCACAAAATTTCTAAAGCAATTTAAGTTTTTATTCGTAGAAAAATATAAGTAGTTGAAATTGCCACTTTTCCTTTTAAGACAGGACAAAAATGGGACCTTAGAATACAATTACTTTTAATATGGGTTTTCCTAGTACCTTTTATCTCCCACAAAAGTCAGTAGTCACTGGTGAATATTTTGAAATCAGTCTGTGTATATACTTAAATATGGTTTTTATTTTATCATGTTTTAATAAGGTTGACAAAATAAAATATCTTAAAGTGTGTTAGAAAAATTGTGGATCTCAAAGAACAGCTGTGTTTCAAAAAATAACCTACTTATACCAGCCATTATTTTCCTGTTACCTAACTGTGCAAATTTTCAAAGGTATTAATTACCAATGAAGATAAAATATTTCAATTTTTACATAGCAAAAGTGTGCTGGTAACAATAACGACTGATGCTGTGAAAATGCAAAATGATGATAAAACAACATGGAAATACATTTTAACAACAAATTGTAGAAATAACACACTGGCTATTACAAAACAGATGACAATTTATCTGTGATCCCGTGAATTTCTTTTTACTATGATCTTTTTACAAAAGCTGAAGTTAAAATATTTGAAAACAAGTCTAACAAATCAGTATATTTCTATGTTAAAATTATTTTAAAATAAAATTGTTTAATATAACTTATTTAATGCTATCATTCTCAATATGTGTATAGTTTACAGTAATTAGTTCACAATTTATATTGACATGCTTTTCTTAAATTAATCTAATGGTGACTGACAAAAGTAAAATTACATATGTTTCAATGTAGTTTACATAGATAATACTAGAATGCAATGTAATTATTACTCTGCATGTGTATATGTATACAAATACACGAATGCAACATTCCAAATGTTCAAAATAAGATGTTCTTAACCTTGGCCTTGTAGGGTGGAAAAAAATGAACCTTGTAATTGAGTGTTGTTATTGTTTTGTTTTGTTTCTTTCCAGAAGTTGACTTTGAAACAGATTGCAGGTGACTAGCATTTAAGCAGACCAATTAAATCATAGAATGGTTAGTTTTGGAAGGGACCATGTAGTTACAACTCCCTGGCACATGCATGGACAGCTTCCACTAAACCAGGTTCCTCAAAATCCTGTCCAACATGGCCTGAGCAGTAACTATCTTCCAGAAGAACTAGTGACAAATATGATGTGACTGGTTCCAAGTAATATTTATAACAATTCATTTCATGAAAGAAGATAATATGTTTTTTCAAATGTCCCTTTTCTTCTTGATGGAAGAATTTTTAAATGGACTTGTCAATATAGTTTTTTTATAGGAAAACAATTTCCTTGATAGCATTTAAAAAAAAAATAAGCAACCCCAAATGGATCTCTCACTAATCATACTTTTAATATTTTAAGTGCAATTTTTATATGCACTCCTACATTATAACAATAAACTCATCTGAAAGCCCTTCTCACATGGAAATGACAAAGAAGAAAGCACAGAAGACATTTCATATAATTAGTGATATCATGATTGAGTTTTGGCTCCTCAGTAGTTTGAATCTTCAATGTTTTCTGTAACTGAACTAACATTTTAATGAAATTAAGATATTTCACCTAATAGGGGGGTTAACTATTTTAATGATAATATATATATTTAATATTTATGTTTCATTTTCATAGAAGACTATAATCAAGTAACAGGAACAGCGTAAGCCAGATACAAAAAAATTCTTTTACTGTCTGGTTTCTTCTTCTTTTAGTTACTGGGTGTGCAGTCCCTTTCCACTACTGACACTGCCTTAAGCGGATCAGGTGCTTGCAGCTGTTGAAATGGACCACAGCAGCAGTCATTAAGCTGAAAGTACATACTTGTCCAGCAGGTCTAAAGGGTATCATCAGCTGGGCAAAGTCTGTGTTCAAATCAAGTCATTCTGATAATCTCCATCTGAAGATACAGAGTGATTGGCTGGCTATAAATACACCTTTAAAGGCATTGCAGCAGTGATTCTAATAGAATCTCATAGAGAGTTTTAGTGAGAGGTTAAAATTGTCAGTCATTTCACAGCATTTGAAAAAGGAATTAAATCCTTTGGTAGTTGAAATCCTTTGATTTTGCTTAAAAATAACATCAAGCTATTGTTTTCTAAAAAAGTATGCTTGCATCTTTCAACTGGCTTCATAAATATTAAAATTTGTAATAATTAATTTAAGGAGGGAAACATTAGAAGGCAGCATATAATTTATTTTTTTAAATTGTTTCTGTGTTATACTATTTACTTGATCAACATCCACTCAGCAAAATGAAAGCATATCTGTAGAAAGATTAATGAGGATAATATTGAACATACCAGACAGAACATAGAATCATAGAATCATAGAATAGTAAGGGCTGGAAAGGACCTCAAGATCATCGAGTTCCAACCCCCCCGCCATGGGCAGGGACACCTCCCACTAAACCATGCGGAAGTTTTTTATAGATATGTAAAGGTACTTAAACTAATAAAAATCATAGAATCATAGAATGATTAGGGTGGGAAAAGGACTTTAAGATCATCTACTTCCAAACCCCCTGCCATGGGCAGGGACACCTCACACTAGATCATGTCACCCAAGGTTCTGTCCAACCTGGCCTTACTGGCACAACTGCCAGGTATGGAGCACTTACCGCTTATTTGTGCAACCTGTTCCAGTGCTTCACCACCCTCACAGTAAAGAACTTCCTTATATCTAACCTGAACTTCCCTTGTTGAAGTTTAAAACCATTCCTTCTTGTCCTGTCACTACAGTCGCTGATGAAGAGTCCCTCTCCGGCATCCTTGTAGGACCCCTTCAGATACTGGAAGGCTACTATGAGGTCTCCATGAAGCTTCTCTTCTCCAGGCTGAAGAGCCGCAACTTACTCAGCTTGTCTTAACATGAGAGGTGCTCCAGCCCCCTTACTGTCCTCATGGCTCTCCTTTGGACTTGCTCCAGCAGCTGCATGCCCTTCTTATGTTGAGGACACCAGAACTGCACACTGTATTCCAAGTGAGGACCCATAAGACCTTATTCCTATCCTCTCCTCATTCCTATCACTACATTCCTTGTAAAAAGTCCATCTCCAGCATTCTTGTGGCTTGTAAGTCTATTAATTTTTTCAATATAATACTTCAAAGTTCAGTTAAATTATTATTAAGGAGAAATAACTACTTTAAAACAAAATTGAGGTAAATACTTGTGTTTAAGAAGTGATACATTAATGCAATAATCTATCTGCTACCTGTTTCTCTACTTCAGTGATCTCTGCAGAGAACCAACACTTATGACAATCATGATGAGATTAGAATGAAAACTTAATACAATAATACATTGTGGCTAAGTTCTGCCATATTTTTATGCCACAATCTGATACTTAAAGCAAACAACTACTGTAACTTTTAGTATTTTTTTTTCATTTTGATAATACATTATACCTACATAAGGATCCTTCAGTTTTCATGTGAAAGCTTATTTAATCCTGCTAGGATAAAATATCAAAAAACAAATTATTGCCTATTTTATTTCATTATTTTTCTCGTAATCAGAAGATGTGATTCATGGCAACTTTTTGTATTACAAGGAACGTGGATTTTTTTAGCTTTTACCTAACTGATTGGCAAATAAAATTACTCTAACTTAATTTGAAATACGCATCCCATTCAACTTTGTTTCCTATGGTCTTAACACAAGGAAGCTATTGTTTAAGAAAATCATACTTATCATTAATGAAAGTGATAACAAAGTTGGAAGGTTAACTGTCACGAATTTTGCAACAAAATCATGATAATGTTTGTATCTAAATGAAATTGTGTGGAATGGGGGTACAAACAGATAATTCAAAATACTTAATAAGGAATAACAGGCTTTCTATATCAGGACAGTGTTTTCATTCAGTTTGGCTTTTATAGAAAATCATATTTTATTGATTAATTGCTTGTTACAGAAACATTGTACCTATGCTTTACTTTAAGGCTTGATAGAATTCAAGTGAATAATCCTGCAGTTATTAGTGTAGTTCTTGTGTGCATATCAGTGGGGCGTGGAACTAGATGATCTTTAAGGTCCCTTCCAACTCTAATCATTCTAGGATTATTTAAATCCTTTGTGAAATCTTTGCTGGTGCTAAAGAATATGAAGAAATCTTTGCCAGCGCTAAAGAATCCAAAGAACACTTTGCTAGTTAAAAGTTGCTAACTTACACCCAGTCCTAAACTTCTCATTCTTGTGTTCTACAGTTCAATTTCATTTAAAATATTCCTACTCAAGGCCATGTCAGCCTTGTTCCTCTCTTGCTGTTTTTACGTTTTTTTGTTGTTTCAGTAGGTGAGTTATGCAACCTCCCATAGCGTAAGGCTAAAAAAAAACAATTAACAGAAGTTGCATAATGAAAGGTAAATCAATAGAAATGAAAACTGTAAGAAAATATCAAGAAAGTAAAGCATATAAAGCTGAGTAAAAAATAGTTTTTAGGTTCTTTATGAATTAATTTTTCAAAATAAATAGATAATATTTCTTATTCACATTTCAGTTCATCTAAATGAAACTAATGTTAGTATCTGGAAAGTTCTGCTCCTCCACTGGACTGAAACTCTGCTGCTGAACTTCACAGCTCACAGTTAGGTTAAAAATAGGCAATATGCTTAAGGCTTCCATGATGTATTCTGTATTTGCAAGCCATTTTTCACATACTTCTTCACACTGTTCTCATACTTCATTTTTCTTCTTCGTGTATTATGAACTTACAGATATGTAGTGTGTCGTACCTTACTTTCCTGAGCTTGGCTGACACAGCCAGTTCAGTTTCTGTTCACAAGGGTACTTGTATTTGTAGAACAAAAGAAATGAGGATTTCATGAGGACTCTTTCAATACTTCATGGAAGGGTCCTTTTTTTTTTTTTTGAAACGATTCTAAGAAACACTGTAATTCAGATAAACACTTTTTTCCGGTTAGTAGATTTATACACAATTTTATACACAAACATGAAAAGAATGAACAAATATGAAAACCAGGAATAAATATGACAAATAGGAGCAGTATGAACCTCACATATGACAGGACCCTTCAAATGACAAATCAATTTTCAGTGACAGGACTGCTTTGCAGAAAATATTTTGACCTTCTAAGTTATTAATGGTTTTGAACACACCAAACCAAGAATATGTTCCCTCTGAAAATCAGATCTTATTAAGCTTTCTCAAAGACAATCTCTTCAAAACATCTGTCATTTTCAAAAATACTTATTTTTCAGTTTACTTGTCATTTAGTGACCCTGACGTAAAAAATAGCAATGAAAATAGGAGAGAATTTTCAGGTAGCAGAATCAGAGAGCATACCTACAGTAATATAGCACAGTGCAGACATTCCCATCTATGTTTACAATCAGAGCAATGTAACTAAGTAAGTGAAGCACTACATGATTTTATTTCAAGGCCTAAACTCATATCTGTGCTTGGGGTTGCCCAGATGCTGCACATTATCTAGGTGTAGATTTACTAGGAAGGTTAGGTGCGGCTTTTGTTTCTAAGACCTCAGAGCTATGGATTAGATATAAGAAAGACAAAGCTATGCTGCTGTGCAGGGACTGAAAATTATGTTGTTCTTCTACTAAAATTCATCCTGCAAGTTTACCCCCTCATTTGACTCAAAATAGGGACGTGATCCTATTGTCACTTGCGTCACAACTGCAGTCTCCTGCGATGCAGCTGTACCAGCCTGCTACAAGCTCGTGCAAGAATCTCTGACACAGAGTACACTGTGTCAAAAACACGTGCCCTGAATTTCAATTTCCAGGTTATTTTGGAATATATGAAACTTCAAAAAAAGACTTCAAGCACACTGCAAATGATAAAAGCTAAAAGAACTTCAAATTGCAGTCACCCAATTATATCTGCAGTTATCTATCACACAAGTATATCTACAATTATGTATGGGTATAGAGTTCTATTTACTGTTATAGTTAACTGTCCTAATCAAAATGACAGCTCTGCTGATATTTGATTCACATTAAAATTAATAGTGAAAGAATAAATCACCACATGAAAGTTAAGGAATAAATGACACGAAACAGAGAAGTTCACACCCATGTTAATGAAACTGCAGTCCAGATCAAACTGGGCTACAAAATTTTGCTCTTCAATCTGCCAGGCAGGCAAACTCACTGAAAAACACACGTGGCTGGAGACGTGTAGTGACCACCAGAATTCGCTGGGAACCTCTGTGTTGAGTACACTGACTGTTTTTTTCCCTTTCTTTCTATGCCTGCCTTTGAGACTTCTATGCCATTTACTTTTCCACTGGCTGCGCTGGGTGCTTGCCAAGTTTAGGCACAGAAATAAGATCAGGCTTCTACTGTTCTTCCTTAAGGTACGTATATCTTCCCCAGATTTTCTTTCTTTCCCATGTGATGATGGCTTAAGTCTCTATAGATCTTTGCTAATTCAGCAAAGGCAGTTCTACGTCATCCTGAGATTTTTTTAAACAGCTGTCAGGTTGCTGGTAAATTTCTAAGTCTATGTGCCTGGCAGCCAGTTTATACTGGGGGGGAGGGAAGGGGAAAAATAAGGTAGAGACGCAAAACGCAATAAGAGAGAACAGCTGAGAGAAAATTATTTATCAGTTTGTGACAGCTTTTGGCTTCTTTAGCCTACAGAATGGCACATGCTTGGCAATCCTAAGAACGTTTGGAGGATCAAGAGAGATATTCATGCAAAAGTTGAAATTTTAAACTTATACAATAAAATATGGTCTAGCCAGTGGGCATAGCGTCTTTCGAGTACATAGAAGCATTGGTCAAGATCACTGCTTTGGGTCTGGCTGGGATGGAGTTAGTTTTGTTCACAGCACCCTCTGTGGTGCCATGCTTCAGACTGGTGACCAAAACCGCGCTGATAACACACCAGTGTTTTATCTGTTGTTGAGCATTGCTTACACAGTGTCAGTGCTTTCTTTGGTTCTCACTCTGTCCCCACACGAAATAAGCTGGTAGTGGGGAAGATTTAGGGAGGCAGTGCAGCTGGGATGGATGACCCAAACTGCCTAAAGCGATGCCGCCTACCGTACAACATCATGCTTAGCAATTAAAGAGAGGTGGGGGTAAGTTTTTCTAAAGTGGCCACTGCTTGAGCATAGGCTGAGCCTTCGTCTCCTGGGGGTGAGTGATTGCTTCTCCATTACTTTTTTTTTTTTATTCTTTTCTCTTTGGTTATTAAACTGACATTATCTCAACCTGCAAGGTTTGGTTTTCTTTTTTTTTCCTCACTTTTGTGAGAAAAAACCTTCTGATTCTCTCCCCCACCCTGTTGAAGGGGAGTCAGCAAGTGACTGGGTGGGGGCTTCCCTGCCAGACAGGATCAAGCCACAACAGTTATTCAAATTGTCTTTGCCAAGGCTAAGTAATCAAAAGTAACAAATTATAATCCCCGCACTGCCAATATCTGATGACTTTTTGTAACCTGGTCAATAAAGCTTTCTCTGCCTCTGTTTCCTACCTGCAGATGGGACCTGACTAGATGAATCCACAGATCCTGAGGGAACTGACAGACGAAGTGGCTAAGCAACTATCCATCTATTTGAGAAGTCATGGAGGTCTGGTGAAGCTCCTGCTGACTGGAAAAGGGGAAATATAAACCCCATTTTTAGAAAAGGGACTACAGGCCAGTCATTCTCACCTCAGTTCCTGGCAAGATCATGGAGCAAATCCTCCTGGAAACTATACCAAGGCACTTGGTGAAATAAGCACCCTAGACCTTGTTCCTCAAAGAGCCCTGCTGCTTTTGTTCGGTGTGGTAGAATTTGCATTCACTGGGCTACAATAATACTGAATAGTAAGAAAAAAATAAAATCCTTCTGTTTTGAGCCATAAAGAATTTTTAAAAGTCAGCTATTTACTGGTATCTGTAGGTAGACTCTCATGCAAAATACTTTTGATAATACTTATACTACTTATTCAAGGGTGCTTCCAAATACCACATAATGATATACTGCATCTATAAAATCTGTAGAATGCCATAAGTGCTACATAGAATTTTCTCTGTACTAAATTCTACAGAATCCAAAAGGCAGATTTATCAATCGGTTTTGGTTTTATTCAAAGCCTTTTAAAAATCTCCATGACTTCGGCAAAACGGAAGAAAATTTTGTGCATCTAAGCATTTTGGAGGCAGTGGTAACAGGATTATTGTCTTGAATCATATCAGTCTGTATCTTTGTAAGTGGTCAATATATGTATTCAATTATCTATCAGCTAGGAAAAATAGTTACTTAATCAGGACAGTATATTTTTACATTCCCTGAGATAGCTGGGGTAACTCCAATTAGAACATGTAAATTTGATGCATCAAGGCCTGACTTTCTGAGGTTTGGATTTGTAGTGATATTTCATCTCACTAAGTTTTGAATAATTCTGGACATCAATAAAATAATTTTCTGAAACTTAACTGAGACTCAGAACCTGTCAACATGATAAAACTCTGTTACCTGCAGCTCAGCGGATGGGAGCAGCTGGCTCACAGGGGGCGGCACCAGGAGGACCGGAGGCAGATTCAACCCGGGCATCATCAGCCATTTCCGGCCCATTGCTGAGGTGACTGTCTCGAGAGGGGACGCCTGCAGCGCCTGATGGTGGGGGGGAGGCTCGGCGTCTACGAGCTTCACCTCGGAGCAGCAACTTGCACGGAGGGACCCTCAAGTCCTCGACAAGGCCTGCCCAGGAGCCTGCAGCTCAGCGGACCAGAGCAGCTGACTCAGAGGGGGCGGTGCCAGGAGGACCAGCACCACCCTGACTGGTTAAAAACCTGCCCCAGGGAGTGAGAGCGACCTGAGCGGTTTGAGACTGTTTGTGCGGGCAAGAGAGCAGGGTGGGGAGCGCTCGCCGTATGAGCAAGGCTCGGTCTGGGAGCTCTGCTCCGGCTGCCCCGGTGGTGGCCAGTGTAGGCACTCAGAGCCGATGGGAAGGGAGGCTGCAGTGCAGAGCTCGGGGTATACAGAGCGCCTGCACTGCACTCCTGAGGGGAGGGTGCACAATGGTCAGGGCTGCACTCTGTGCTGTCTGGTGGAGGTCCTCTTCCAGTAGGTGGCTGAACTGCAGAAGCTGTTACCAGGCTGAAAGGTGTCAGGGAAGCTGAGAGGAAGCAGCACTGCTTGCTCCGGGAGCAGACTATCCAGGGGCCTCGAGTGTCTACTGTTGCTTATGCAGGAAAGGAGGCTGCTAACCCAGGGAGCTGGGAAACAGTAACAGAAAAAAACAACCAAAAAAAGAGGAAGAGGACAATTAAAATCCTAGCTATCCTTAAATAGAATCACAGGTAACAGTGAAATATAGTAGGGAGCACTCATTTCTTAACTCAGCTAAAATGAAATTTTACTTGGATATGGTGCAGAATTCTATCATGATAAATTGCTGTTATAAAGCCATTATGTGGCTTTGTGACTGTGGCTTGTGCGTGCTAACTTCTGTTGAAAAACAAAACAAAACCAATCACAGACCACAAAATCTGTACGCTTTGAAGAAAACCACATTTTCATGGATCCAATATACATAAAGCATCTCAAAATTATTTTCCAATACTCAGAAGAAATCAGTGAGATGAAAATATTAAACATTTTGACATCGTTATCATAAAGGAAATAATATAAAATGCTATATTGAAAAAAGTTATGCCATGCAATCAACATACGCACCCAGCCCCCCTAACTACAGCTAATATACATAAAAGTGGTCTGGGCAGTACAGAAATTCTTAAAAAAAGTTGTTGAATGGTTTTCAAATATTAGACTTTTAAAGTCATGATGGATATAAAATGCTATCACTAACTGTACAATTAACTTCCAGTTTCTGAGTACCATGAGATGAATTTATGATATGTATCTAAATACCTAACTTTTAAAAATTTTGATTAAAGATGATTTTCTTGAGAACACATGGGGTTTGTGTGTATTAGCGATGGTGAGAACATTTGCAACCATGCAGTAGATATGATAGAAAATATCAGTTTGCTGTTCCCAAAGTTTTATGGAAGAACGCAGGAATGATTCTTTGTGTGTTTCGGAGGTCGTTGGCACATAGATTCTGCAGAAGAACTGAAATAAGCATAAACAGAAAAATATAAAGCGCACATGATAAAATCATTATCTACATCAGTTTCTATCTTGACTGAAAAAACTGAACAACATGTAAATTTTAAAGTACTTTCTATTGACAATTAATCAGGTGAATGACATTAACTGACAGAATGAAGTACCTCAGGGAAATCTTTTAATGGCTGGTAGTCCTGTAAGTAAGTATCATAGACTACCAGGTTGGAAGAGACCTCAAGGATCATCTGGTCCAACCTTTCTAGGCAAGCATGACCTAAACTACATGTCCCAGTATCCTGTCCAGCTGAATCTTGAAAGTATCAATCACTGGGGAATCCATCACTTGCCAGGGGAGATTATTCCAATAGCTGATTGATCTCACTGTGAAAAAATTTCTTCTTGTGTCCAGTCAGACTCTCCCCAGAAGTAACTTGCTCCCAGCACCCCATATCTTTTCCTTGTATAGGTACTTACATTTCTTCAGGAGAAGGGTTTGGACACTCTGCAAATACCCACCTGTGCAGAAGTCTCCTTCCTTACCAGTTCTGTCTGGGTGGAAGTGTCAGACATCCCAGGCGCTTTCCCTTTAAAAACACTGTTTCTGGCTCTAAGGTGAGTACCCACCCTCCTGACGGAAACCTGAAGTAATCTTGGGACTGTGGTCCTACCAGCAGCATGCACCGCCCTCCTGCTCAAACTCCCATGTCCTGGTCAGCTCATGCTCGCCAGGGGTGTTTAAATCTCCTGTGGCTTCCCGGCAACATCCAAGCCTCACGAGAGCTCTGATTTCCCTGGGTCTAGGAACCCCCTTGTCCATATATTTTTTTCTATTACTGATAGAAGACTACAGGCTATTAACATTGTCCTGTAAGCTATTTACACTGAGATTAAAAATTACAAATGTTTGGAAAAACCTAAAAGTGATGAAAGTTTTCCCAGAATATTAACAAGTTTTTTTTTTTTTCTCACCTAGTTGCTAGTTTTCCTACAGAATTATAAGACTTTTCAGCAAAACTCCTAAAGAAACTGTCTATCCATCTGACTGTGCCCTCCTATTCTGTTGTTGTTCACTGGCTAATATCAAAGCAACTTGAAAATGAGCATGAAGTTTCATAAATATGTTTTCTGTTAAAAGTTGTCTTTAGTCAAGAACTTCCCTTGTGTTATTATGTAGTTCTGCTGTGCTCATACAGGTTTACCTTGATTGTTAGATTGGCAGTAATTTTTAACATTTCATCAAAATGTTTAAATCATGTCTAACTGGTACTGTTTTACAAATGACTTCATTAAGGCTCCTAATATTAATACCAATATACTTGAAAATGCCTTTTATTACTACAGATAAAGCTAAAAGATCAATGATACAGAGGAAAACAAAACACAGGAATGATTATTTCTTGGTTTACGCATCAAACAACTTCTTTCTGGAAATCTAAAATACTGTATTTTGGTCATAGTATATATTTTGTTTATGCTAGATTACACACTATGAAACAAGGGAAAATAAACCTTAACAATCTTAAACAGATAAGTGCTTACTAATTCCAAAAAATATAGACATAGTTTGGTGAGTGCTACAGGAAATACTTCCAAAATCAGAGGATAATTAGCGCCTGTATATAATCTCCTAGTAATTTCTACTAACATTTTATGTTAAATAGACACATTTTTACTTCCTGAAATTGGATATTAGTATGATGCTGAGGTGAGCAGCTTGAGAGAGGACACCTTCAGTGCCTGATCGGGGGGAGGCTCGGCGTCCAGGAGCTTCAACTCAGAGCAGCAAGAGCCACCGAGGGAGCCTCAAGTCCTCGACAGGACTTGCCCAGGAGCTGGCAGCTCAGCTGACGCAAGCAGCTGACCCAGAGGGGGCAGCGCCAGGAAGAGCAGCACCAGCCTTGACTGGATAAAAACCTGCCCCAGGGGGCGTGAGTGACCAGGAGCCCAACGAACAGGGTGGGCAAACAGCGGGGGTTCGAGGCAGTTTGAGCGGGCAGGCGAGCAGGATGGGGAGCACTCGCCGTATGACCAGAATCCGGTCCAGGAGCTCTGCTCTGGCTGCCCCGGCAGTGGCCAGCATAGGCACCCAGACAAAGCTGATGAGAGGGGAGGATGCAGTGCAGAGCTCAGAGTGTAGAGAGCACCTGCACTGCTATCCTGAGGGGAGGGTGCACAATGGGCAGGACTGCACTCTGTGCTCTCTGGTGGAGGTCCTCCTGCAGCAGGTGGCTGAGCTGCAGGAAGCTGTTACTAGGCTGAACGGTGTCAGGGAAGCTGAGGGGAAGCAGCGCTACTTGCTCCAGGACCAGACTGTGCAGGGGCCTCAAGCGTCCACTGTTGCTCGTGCAGGAAAGGAGGCCGCAAACCCAGGGAGCTGGGAAACAGTAACAGAAAAAACAACCAAAAAAGGAGGAAGAGGACAATTAAAAGCAAGGGGCTTCCTCCTACATCTGTTGTCCCCACCCAGAACCGCTTTGCTGTCCTGCAGGGGGTGGATGAGGAAACACACTCGAACCAGGAACAACTGGCTGATGCACTGGTAGAGAAGATCACTACTGGTGCTGCCAGGAAGAAGAGGCAGGTGGTAGTAGTGGGGGACTCTACTCTGAAAGGAACAGAGACACCCATCTGCCGGCCTGACCCAGTCTCAAGGGAGGTGTGTTGCCTACCAGGGGCTCAGATCAGGGATGTGGCCGAGAAGCTGCCTGCTCTAGTTGGTCCCACTGACTAGTACCCAATTCTGGTGATCCATGTGGGTGCTACTGATATAGATAGCAGTAGCCCAGAGACCATAAAGAAGGACTACAGAGCTCTGGGAGAGGTGGTTAGGGGCTCTGGAGCTCAGATTGTCTTTTCGTCAGTTCTCCAGGATACAGGGGAGGACCTGAAAAAGGCTAGGAGGATTGGGCAGGTTAATAAATGGTTAGAAGGGTGGTGCTATAGTCAGGGGTTTGGGTACCTTGAACATGGGACTCAATTTAGTAGGCCAGGTCTACTGGGGGCTGGTGGAGCTGGTCTGACAAAGAAAGGGAAGAGTGGATTTGGTAGAAGGCTTGCCAGACTTGTCAAGGATGTTTAAACTAGATGTTTTGGGGGAGGGGGGCATCCCAACACACACAGTCAGTTGCCAGCACCTACAGTAAACGTTCGGAGCAATGTAGAGATATTCCAGCTGCTCCAGCCAATGAGCCGGCTTCAATTGGATCTCGGCTCAAATGCCTTTACACAAATGCCCGTAGTATGGGGAACAAACAAGAGGAATTAGAGATGTGTGCACATCTACGGGGGTATGATATCATAGGCATCACAGAAACATGGTGGGATGGCTCCTATGACTGGTGTGTTGGAATGGAAGGTTACAGGATCTTAAGAAAAGACAGGCCTAGCAAACAGGGAAATGGAGTTGCTATTTATGTTAGGAATAGGCTGGAGAGTGTGGAACTCTGTCTGGGGAAGGTGAGCAGTTAACAGAGAGTTTGTGGGTCAGGGTTAAAGGGAGAACAGCGATGGGAGACATTATTGTGGGGATCTGTCACAGATCGCCTGACCAAGAGGACTCTGTGGATGAAGCACCAGATAGGAATAGCCTCACGCTCACAGGCTCTTGTCCTCATGGGGGAATTCAACTACCCTGATATCTGTTGGAGGGATGGTACAGCCCGGCACAAGCAATCCAGGAAGTTCCTCAATTATGTGGAAGACAACTTCCTTCTGCAAGTAATAGAGGAGCTGACAAGGAGACGTGCCATGCTTGACCTCAGGCTCATCAACAGGGAAGGACTGGTTGGAAATGTGATGCTCCGCGGCAGCCTTGATTGCAGCGATCATGAGATGGTTGAGTTTGAGGTCCTCAGGACAGAGAAGAGCGTGCAGCAAGCTCACTGCCCTGGACTTCGAGAGAGCAGACTTTGGCCTCTTCAGGAACCTACTCAGTAAGGTTCCATGGGATATAGCCCTACAGGGGAGGAGGGCCCAAGACTGTTGGTAGATATTCAAGGATCACCTGCTGCAAGCTTAGGAGCGATGCATCGCAACTAGAAGGAAGTGCTGCAAGAGGGCCAGGGGACCTCCTTGGATGGATGAGGAGCTGCTGAGGAAAATTTGAAGGAAAAAAGAGGCTTATAAAAGGTGGAAGGAAGGACAGGTGGCCTGGGAAGAATACAGGGGTGTTTCCTGGGAAGCTAGGGACCAGGTTAGGAAAGCTAAGGCCCACTTAGAATTAAACTTGGCTTGGCATGTTAAAGATAACAGGAAAGGATTCTATAGGTACACTGCAAATAAAGGACTGACGAGGGACAACGTGGGCCCCCTCCGGAAGCTATCGGGAGAACAGGCTACCCTGGATTTGGAGAAGACTGAGGTTCTTAATGACTTCTTTGCCTCGGTCTTCACTGGCAAATGCTCTGACCACACCATCCCAGTCTTGGAAAGCAGACGCAGGGACTGTGAGAATGAAGACCATGGGCCCACTGCAGGAGAGGATCTATTTTGCGACCATCTTAAGAACCTGAACGTACACAAGTCCATGGGACCTGATGAAATCCATCCATGGGTCCTGAAGGAGCTGGCAAATGAAGTTGCTAAGCCACTGTCCATCATATTTGAAAAATCATGGCAGTCTGGTGAAATTCCTGACAACTGGAAAAAGGAAAATTTAACCCCCATTTTCAAGAAGGGGAAAATGGATGAGCTGGGAACTACAGACCAGTCAGCCTCACCACTGTGCCTGGCAAAATCTTGGAGCGGATTCTCCTGGAAGGCATGCTAAGGCACATGAAAACCAACAAGGTGCTTGGTGACAGCCAGCATGGCTTCACTAAGGGGAAATCCTGCCTGACCAATCTGGTGGCCTTCTATAATGGGGCTGCAAAACTGATGGACAGGGGTAGAGCAGTTGCTGTCATCTCCCTGGACTTGTGCAAAGCGTTTGACACTGTCCCACACAACATCCTTGTCTCTAAGTTGGAGAGACATCAATTTGATAGGTGGACCACTCGGTGGATAAAGAACTGGCTGGGCGGCTGCACACAGAGAGTTGTGGTCAATGGCTCAATGTCCAGCTGGAGACCAGTAACGAGTGGTGTCCCCCAGGGATTGGTGTTGGGACCGGTCTTGTTCAATATCTTTGTTGTTGAAACGGACAGTGGGATTGAGTGTGCCCTCAGCAAGTTTGCTGATGACACCAAGCTGTGTGGTTCGGTTGATACATTTGAGGGAAGGAATGCTATCCAGAGGGACCTTAACATGCTTGTGAGGTGGGCTGATGCCAACCTGATGAAGTTTAACCATGACAAGTGCAAGGTCCTACACCTGGGTGGGAGCAATCCCAGGCACGGCTACAGGTTGGGCGGGGAAGAGATTGAGAGCAGCCCTGCGGAGAAGGACTTGGGGGTGTTGATCGATGAAAAAATGAACATGAGCTGGCAGTGTGTGCTTGCAGCCCAGAAAGCCAGTCCTGGGCTGCATCACAAGGAGTGTGACCAGCAGGTTGAGGGGGATGATCCTGACCCTCTATTCTGCTCTCGTGAGACCTCACTTGTAGTATTGTGTGCAGTTTTGGTGTCCTCAACATAAAAAGGACATGGAACTGTTGGAACAAGTCCAGAGGAGGGTCAGGACGATGATTAGGCTACTGGAGCGCCTCCCGTGAGAAGATAGGCTGAGGAAGTTGGGGCTGTTCATCCTGGAGAAGAGAAGGCTGCGTGGAGACCTCACAGCAGCCTTCCAGTATCTGAAGGGGGCCTGTAGGGATGCTGGGGAGGGACTCTTCATTAGGGACTGTAGTGAGAGGACAAGGGGTAACGGGTTCAAACTTCAACAGGGGAAGTTTAGATTGGATATGAGGAAGAAATTCTTTACTGTAAAGTTGGTGAGGCCCTGGAATGGGCTGCCCAGGGAAGTTGTGAATGCTCCATCTCTGGCAGTGTTCAAGGTGGGGTTGGACATAGCCTTGGATGGCATGGTTTAGTGTGAGGTGTCCCTGCCCATGGCAGGTGGGGTTGGAACAAGATAATCTTAAGGTCCTTTCCTACCCTAGCTATTCTATGATTCTGTATTTTATGCCGGTTTTACAACATGAAAGTGAGAAACTGAAAACAAATGATGATATAAAACTGCTACATGGAACATGATCAACAGTAAGAAATCTTTTTCTCCATTCAGGAATCTTTCACTTGTCTGGGGTTCCGTTTTTTTTTTTTGTTGTTTTTTTTTGTGTGGTTTTTTTTTTTGTTTGTTTGTTTTTTTGTTTTGTTTTGTTTTTTTTGTTTGTTTTTTTTTTTTTTTGTATTGAAGCCTTATTTGTTTCACCGACAAAAAAAGAGAAAAAGAAAAAAAAAGACACCTGCTGAGTCATTGAGTAAATTCAGAAGCTGGGTGACTCCATCATTTTCGTATCCTAGAACAAGTATAACAAAGGCTTTAAGTGTATATACTAATAGAACAGCTGTTCTGGAGTGCGTCCGTAGTTGTTTCATGAATTTGCTGAACTTGCTTACATGGAAAACTCATGTTAAAGATACAACTAATTGCAAGGATTCATAAAACAATGCATATTAGTCTAGATTACCTTTCTTTTATGCACATGCCTCCTTGCGGAGAGCTATTTGGCTGTGAACGGGCATGTGAGCAATCCAGACAACTGCTTGACAATTGTAAGGTAGTGACCCGCAGGCATTGAGGCCTCGCCTGAGGGTTACTAAAGTTCGTGTATGTGCAGAAGCCTTGGGAAAAGTTAGCACGGAAAACTACTGAGATACGCAGAGAAGGAATGTTAACTGTAACCTTGAAACATATGCTGTAATAGCTAACCAATCAGTAAACTGTTGCTAGCACTCGGCTAAGTGAAGTTAACCAACCAAGTGTTATCGAATGTTCTACTGTTCTGAAACTTTCCTATAAAAGGCATGATTGCGCACATTAAATTGTTCAGCGTGGATCACATTGATCTGTGTTTCGTTGTTCCTAAACCCCCGCGAAGCCTCCTATCCTAGCTTTTTACTTATTCTGCTGTATGACTTCTGCCTGATGCTGGAATTCTCTTTACAAGTTTGCCACAGGAATCGGCACCAGCATTTTTTCAGATGTACTGAAGACACTCTTTTTTAAAATATCACTATATACTATTCGACTTTTTGCTTTTAAAAGTGCTTGTGACTGTGCTCACTCTGGGTTAGGTCTGTTTCTCTGCATCTTTCACAGCATTGTTTCCCTTTTTCATTCAGATTAAACACCTTTGTAAATATTCTACACTCTTTCCTAACCTGCAGACTGAAATTTCACTTGCATGGGAAGACATCAAGCAAGAAAGCATAGGAAATAACTCAGCCTCATCTCAATGAAAGCCTAAGGCGCACAGATCTGCAGGACTATGTAATGTGTATTGTTTTTAGGTTCCATAGCAAAGGTTGCTTATGTGACAGCCTATCTGTGTGTAGAGCTGAATCATCAAAATAGAGGTAGAAGACAGTACAGTATCTTTTATGCTCTCCTTTCTGACACTGCCTTTGCAGAGCTCCACTGCATGGGACAAAGACCCTCAGTCTGCCAGTCCTTCACTCAGGAAGACAAATAAATATTAGCATGCTTAATGCATTTGCATTTAAAATTAAAAAAAGCCAATTTGATTTTTGAAGATTAAAAAATATATACAATGAAAACGGTCACTATAATGACAGACAGTTATATTTGTTCCTCTTCACAAGCCAGTCACAGTATTACCGTAGAGTAGCAATGCATTCTGCTTTAAAGAAGCCCAAATTATCAGCAGGATGAGTAAAGACTGTTATCCCAATAGTATTTGCTTGTGCACTGTACCATTCATACTTTTGGATGATGATGGAGCTGTTGATCAGTTTGCAATGGAAGACTGGAATAACTCAAAGAGGAGATTAGAAGAAGGAAAGACTAGAATAACTCTTTTGAAGCACCATACAGACTTCTCAGTTTAACCATCAGGCCATGCATGCACAAAATCATGACACATATCACATGTGTTCTAAAATATCGAATTATTTGAATAATGTAACAAATACCTGTCAACAAACTCGCATAAATTGCTGCTATGTATCTAATGTTTATTTGTTAAAAATAACACAGCAGCAAGATGAGATTAACTGTCAGTGAACCCTCAGATGTTGCACAAAAAAACAGGGACACAGTAAGCTACCGGTTATGGCTTCGTAAATTTATTTCTTTTAGAGTTAAACCTAAATAAGCCAGATCAGAATTAGGCCTCCCAAATCTAAAGAAAAAATTTGAGATATAAAAAGGGAAATATCCCCTGAAGATAAACAACTGACTATCTATAATGAAAATCAGAAAGCTTTGTTGTTGGGTTCTGGAGAAAAGGATTCATTGTCTATAGAAATGCCGTTCCTTCTCATTACAGTTTCAACAATGTAATCACATTTATAAACTTTTGCTTACATGCTTACTCGTATAGTCCAACCCTCAGCAAATTAATACATTAATTGTTTGATACAGATAGCTATAAAGTACTCTAATTATACAGATTGTTTGATGAGAAAAGAAAATGATTTCATTCTGCAGCAAATGTGAAAAAGATGCTTAAAATTGATGGTTTGCTTAGTGCAGAACATAATAGGAGAAAAGAAACGATTCAAATTTGAAAAGTAGGGAAGTAGAAAAGTAATAAAAGCAGATGTTCACACAATTGCATGAGAGTGCTATAAAGTTTACCCTGCTGTAGCTGCAATAACTATTCAGTGTTATGTGTTGCAACTGCCCGATGCCACTGCTATAATTGATTATAGCAAGAGGTATGTTCAGTTTTCACAGGAAAGCTGAGAAAGATTCTGGGGGTTCTTATAAGACAGAAATTCAGCAAACTATCCCTATGAGTTTGTGGGACAGAACATACATAAAAATATTATGTCTTGTACTGTGCTAGGTATAGTGCTATTTCTTACGAAGTTGCAGTCACCACCATGCAGGCTAGACAATACATGATGCAATATTGAGAAGCATATTTAAAAATACATCCATGTCTTTCAAATCTATTAATATGGTATAAAACCAGACAAAACTCAGAAGTTTTGTTGGGGAGGTTGGCTGTTGTCTTCTTGTTGTTAGGTTTGTGGTTTTGGGTTTTCTTTTTTCTTCTGTTCAGATGTTGAATATTCCTAAATTTAGCCTTCTAATTAAAAAGGTTAAAAAAAAAAAAAAAAAAAAGAGATATTTTGCTTGATCTAAGGCAAAAAGAAAGCTGTAAAATGTAAGAGGGAGCAACAAATTCCCTCTAACACACCAAAAAAAGCATCGAAGTTGTGGAGGGTGAGAGAAGAATTTAAACTGTACAAATTCAGGGATTTCAAAGATCTATGAGACAGTCTACACAAAATGTTGTCTTCAAATTAGCCTTGCATATTTACCTTATAACTTTATTTAAAAGTTTTAATATACTTACTGAAGTATTTTTTCTTATTTACATATTCCAATGAAAAATTGCATTACATATTTAGGATTTTTTCACATAATATCACTTTCTCTGCATTTTGCATTTTCAAAGCAAGCTCCAGAGATCCCCTTTTGACATTTTAGAGAATTCTATTTACCACTTTTCCTCTGGAGAGGCTGGCTAAATTATAAAGGTCATAACCAAGCACGGCATTGTTCTTAAAAAGCTCTACAACAAATGGGAAAATAAAGATGAAAGAGAGATTGTTGAGTAAAGTTAGTTTAGGGTTACTGTGCATCTGCAGAGGGCTCTTACCAGAGCCAAAGGATTACCATTAATGTTATTCACTCTGCAGCTGAAGACTTGCGCTAGTTGTGTAAATAGTTCATTAAATTTTTGTTTTGCACTTTCACTCCCCATATTGAGAGATAGCACACAAAAAGGCACAATGGAAGGACAAACTCAGGACAAAAGCTAAGGAGACAGAAGTAACAAGACAGAAGTAAAATAAGACAATTTCATAGGTAAGCCATGCACAGGCTACTAAAGGTATGGGCTGTTTATATTCAAGATGTTTTATATAATTCCCTGGTCTGAATTATGTATGGGACTAGATTAACTCTCCTGTAATACATATATTTTAAATGAAATTACTTTTGCTTTATTAAAGTGTAATTAAAATGTGCTGCATCTTGATTATAAATTTTTAATGAACATACTATATGAAAGTAGCATACATTTTACCATTTGAGTGTGATTATTTTTGCTACTTATCAACTAGAATAAATACAAAAGTGACCAAATATCGTAAATGTAAACTTGATTGGCTTTGCAAACAGAGAGCTGGTTAATACTGAAATTATAAGGGGTTATGCTGGAGGTTGTTTGTTTTTGTTTTTTTTTTTTTCTTCTTTTGCAGCCTATTATATAGAAAATAAGCCTGATTTACACACCATATTACATGTGAAATTTACAATAGCTAATAAAAGAATTGATAGTGATGGTTTAATGCAAATGGCTTGAGTGCCCTGTTAATAGGGTCAGAAAGCCCATTACTGATAAGAAGGAAATTAATAAATTGAAAGTTTTCAAGAAAAGAATAGATCGTGTTCAATATAGAATTGTTAAGTTAATTAGTCATACACTGACAAATTCTTTGAATTAAAGGCTATCCTCAGACAGATGCAATCTAGAACTAAAGTAACACTTTTCCAATACTGGTGAATCATAAGGATAGGTACTCTTAAATGTTTCAAAATTAATTCTCCTTTACTCTTCCTATCTTTCTCCTCTCTTATTCAGGTATTAATATCCAGAGGAAGTCAGGTCAAAAATTTGAAAATTATATTGGATAAATAAATTGATGTTATTTCTTGCCATTTATTCTGAACTGAAAATGGTTGACTTCTATGTTTACATGTCTTTACTGAACTGCAATAATGTAATTTGAGCCATAAAATATAAAAAATGTCAAAAAAATCTGAAAATAAAAGTAAATTATTTTACTGCACACTATCGATTTCAGAATTTGCTGTTGTCCTAAAATGCACAAAAATGCCAGCCTCATACACTGTGCTGTAGCTAGTTTTGCATAAGTTCTGAATACTTGATGGAGTATAAGAATTTATTTTTTTGTTTTCTGCAGTAGGACTATATAATTGCCTTGATATACCTTGTTCAATGTTGTTAATGTTGGCTGGATTTAACTGAATAAGCAGCAATGTCAAAATTCACAGATAAAACCACATAAAGAATAGAAGTTGCCTCATGATACTGGAATGAAGTAAAAGCATCTTTCCCTTCTTCATCAAACTCCATGAAAATCAACAGCAATTCACAACTGAAAAAAACCCTGAACCAAACAGCAACAACAAAACCACAATAAAAAATAAAAAAATCCCCAAAGCAAACCAAAACACACACAAGAAAAAAGCACAAACCCCCCCAAAAAAAACCCAACTCTCAGTCCCTCAAATTCCAAAAAACCAATCCTTTCCCCACTACCCCAACTCAAACAATACTGTTACAGATCTCTCACTTTAGTCCCTGAAAGATAATGAGGAAAAGATGCATCAACACACTTAATACCAAAATCTGATCGAAGAGTGCAAATTGTCCATCTCAGAAAGCCGAATTATCCTGCATTGACCTTTCAACACTTGATCACTTTGGAAACCTTTGTATTAGTGCCATTAGCATGAACGTAGTTAATTTTTCCATTGACATAACAGACTTTGCTTATTCAAACATTTTTTATAAAAAAGAAAAATCCTTTTAAAACTCTTTAAAATTCAAACTAATAGTTTTATATTTCATAAGGCCCAAGTGTTCTTTTACATATAAGATTCTTTTAGATGCAATTTAAAATCAGCAGCTTCTGAAACATCTGCTGGAGATAGATGCTTTGGACACTGTTAATTGCTAAATCATGTGCAGCTGTACACATTTTTGATAGCCCTTAGAGCTCACAAAACTGCTTCAACAGCTACAAATCTAAACAATTCCCTCTATTATAATCAGCCTTATCATGCTTTATACACAAAAACAATGGTTGCAGGTTCAGATGCAGAAATTAAAAAAAAGTTCTGTTTAGTAGATTACATCTATTTTAAGATACAGTGATTTCTCTTGAGATTGTAATAATACAGAAAACACTGGAAAAAATAGATCAATCTTGTTCTTCTGTGGAAAATAACATCTTTACAACTGTTACTAGAATAGGCCAAGAAATTGCTTTCAAATATCAAAGGACTTGAGTTTTTCCTACACTGAGAAGAGCTAGTCATGAAAGTCATAACGGTTTTGTACTTCTTTGGGACTCCAGCAGCAGAAAGTGACTCAAATTACCATGATATAATAGAAGGACCAATGGAAGAAGAAGAAACTAAGAACTGTGACTGGAGGGGGAGGAACCTGATGATATGGTACTTCAATATCCCTACAGATTCTTAGCAAGAATTTGTTTGCCTGCTGGGATATCTGCAGCTACAGAAGATACAAGGAAAGTTGGGATCGTTTATAACGTGGTCATCTGTGTGGTTCTGGGCCTTTGCACCTTTGGGGTTCTTTCTTTGAAAAGTTTTGTAAATTTTAGTACTCAGACCACACATACAGTCTTTTAGTTGCTTGTCTCATTTATTACACACCTTGAGTCTATCTCTAAGCTGATAACTACATTTTAAATTACAGGACTATTTTTCTGAATTGGATGTAAGGTACTCAGAATGAGTAAGGACTGTAATTAAGTTGGGTCAGCCGTGCCTCCTTTACTGAAGACACTGAAAAGTGTGAGGTATGTGAAGCAAATGAAAGAGAAAAATATTTTCAATGGCACGATTAGGTGTTATCCTGAAAAATCTGGATTTAAGCCTTGCTGGTTTATTTATCATGCCAAAGCACTTAAATAGTCTTTTGTGTATTAGTCCATAACTACATATTTTTTTCTTTCTGGATGCTTAGTTCAACATACCTAGATTTTGACTTACTTATATATTCTACAGAAGCTGGTAGATTTCCCTGAACACCTGTTAACAAGGTGTTATCAAAGAAAGTTAGCATGGTATAAACTCAAATATTTTAGAATAACTATGCAGACAAAGAAATTAGATGTGTTCAGACTTCTGGTTTTTTGGATCTGCTTGGTCTGTATTGACAACAGGAGTCCTCACTGAAGTCTACAACTTGTGCAAGGGAGTCAGTGGAGGAGGGTGGTGATGATCTCCCCTCTCTGTGACCAGCCACAGGACAAGAGGGAATGGAACAAAGCTATGTGAGGGGAAATTAAGATTGGACATAAGGAAAAGGTTCAAAGAGCTGGATACTGCCTAGTCTTGATATAGGAGATCTACAAAGAGGCTGCTTAAAATCCAGAACTCATTGTTAATAGCATCCCTGGCCTTAGGAAGGCTCAGAAGAAAGTTGGACAGGATTTATTCAAAATCATTCAAAGGCATATTTGGTAGAAAAGCATTCTCCAGTGAAAACTTTGCATTGTCCAAAGCAGATTGCCGTGGTTTAAGCCCAGCCAGCAAGCCAGAACCACACAGCCTCTTGCTCACTCCTTCCCCCTTCCTCCCTCCCACTCCCAGAGGGATGGGGTGGAGAATCGAAAGATTGTAACTCCCATGGGTTGAGATAAGAACAGTCCGGTAACCGAGGTATAACACAAACCACTACTGCTACCGCCAATAATAATAATGATAAGGCAAATACAAGGAAAGAATGCAATCACTCACCACCAATCCCCAGCCCGAACAAGCCGTGCACCCCCCACCCTTCCAGGTCTCTGCTCTCCGTTTTTACATTCTGGGCATGACATGCTGTGATATGGAATCCCTCTTTGGTTAGTTTGGGTCGGGTGTCCTGTCTCTACTTCCTCATGGCTTCCCCTCCTCCCTGGCAGGGCATGAGACTCAGAAAGTCCTTGGTCGGAGTAAACATTATTTAGCAACAACTAAAACCATTGGTGCTATCAGCGTTGTTCCCAGGCTGAAAGTCAAAAACACAGCGCTGCACCAGCTACCAAGAAGGAGAAAAATAACTGCTACTGCTGAGCACAGGACAAAGATGCATTTTGAAGTTCTGTTTTACCTTGTAAGATGTTGATTTTTCAGCCTTTATGGATTAATAACATTATTTTCGAGTACAGAATAGTACCTTCCCAGAAAATACTTATGGAAAATGATAATTCACAGACTTGCCCCTGAGCAGGCATTAGATATACATGTATAAAGATAATTTTCTTGGGTATCAGTAACACTGTATTACAGAATAAATCTATGAATGTGCACAGAGAGAATAAACCCCCTATCTAGTTCTAGAAAGGACTTTTCTTAACCTGACTTCCTACATGAAGGTTCCACAATCCCATTTAAACATTTAGAATTTTTTGGTAGTGAGGAAGATACCACCCAAGTTAAGAGAAAAAAGTGCAAAAATTACCACCTAAATATTTTCAAACCATAGTGTTTGTTCTGTCATATTTAAAAGCAATCTGTTAAGGAAAATGGTTGTTTATAATAGTATAACTGAACTAATGGAAATAGTGTAGCTGAACAAATGGAAATTCTACCTTCTACCTACTGAAGAAGGTCACGCACTTTGCGTTTTAAAGACAGGTAAGCATAAGTAGCTCTGTTTCAGTGACACAAAATATTTGCCTATCCCATTTAACTCAAGAAGGCAGTTCTGGGAAATCAAACTTCTTTTTTTTTTAGATACACATATTTTAACATCCAGATTTGACACTGTTGACTTTAACCTTTAATATAAAAATTATATTTAGAATAAGGTCCTGTTATAAGAATACAGCTGCTGCTAAATATTTTTTTTTACACTTCAATATAGCTAACTAATTTCTTAGGATACACCATACAAAACCGTATGGTGGTGTCTTGGCTCACTCTACAGAAGATAGATTGGTGCTAGAAACAGCACATCAGCATTAAAGTAATTTTCTGCTTGTGCTAATTCACCTTGTTTCCGCATTTCACAATTAGGTCAATGCACAACAGTGCAGGAAGAAGAATTCTTTAAAACACCTGTCATTAGGTTACAATTTATTTTCACTAAGGAAGAAAATTCATGTGGTGTTAGGTGTTTTGGGAACTGTTTTTGTCCATTATTTTTTATTAAATTGCATGCATTTGTAAGGAGTTTGAAGTTCTTTTTCCTTGAACATGTCACAAGGCAAACAATAAGAAACAATTCCTTTGCTCAGAGCTCAGTAACCTTTTCAACCAACACATATAACCAAAACGTTTACTCTCATACAACAATGCTCAGAAAAGAAGAATTAAAGAAGTCATTCATTTTAAAGGAATGATAGTGTCACGTCTCTGGCTAGATTATTGAAGAGAACAAACATTCTTTGGGAGTATCAACAACCACTATAAGACACTCAAAAGCAGCATGTTTGCTCAGATTTTTTTTGAAATACTGATTGCTTTCTACTATCCTCTTCTGAAAAGGGTGGCAGTTATCTCCTCTGAAAGCAAACTACAGAAAAAAATACCATGCAAGAGGGGAAACATCACAGCTGAATTTCCTGACACAAGTCAGACCCTTGCCAGTGAGAATTATATTTATGAAAAAAGCTTGCAAAGACAGAATATAAAGAATTACCTTCTCTTTCATGTCATAAAGAAGTGTTCTCTGTTGTGGCAGTGTAATTACAATGTTGGATCATTATCTCATCTTGTCCATATTTTGACAAAACAAGTAATTTGCGTTGTTCCCCACTATACTTAAAGATGTACACTTATATAGCAGAACAATAAAGTTCCAAGTGAAATGGATGAATTACTCAATTCAAAAACTAAAGACAGAGCAGATTTCATGCAAAATTGTGGTTTTTTTTTTTCCTTCTTAGAATATTATGATTTCTTCACTTAGCTTAGTGGATAATGTATTATTGCACCAAATGGGTGGGTGTTTTGATCTCCTGGAAGGTAGGAAGGCTCTGTAAAGGGCTCTGGCGAGGGTGGATCAATGGGCTGTGTCCCATGGTATGACGTTCAGCACAGCAAAGTGCTGGGTCCTGCACTTCGGCAGCAATAAACCCATGCAACATGACAGGCTTGGAGAGGTAGTGGCTGGAAAGCTGCTTGGCAGAAAAAGACCTGGGGGTGTTGGTCAGCAGTGGCTGAACATAAGCCAGCTTGTGCCCAGGCAGCTAAGAAAGCCAACAGCATCCTGGCCTGTATCAGAAATAGCATAGCCAGCAGGGCCAGGGCAGTGATCATCCCCCTGTACTTGGCGCTGGTGAGGCCGCACCTAGAGCACTGTGTTCAGTTCTGTACCCCTCACTATAAGAGAGATCACGAGTTGTTTGAGCAGGTGCAGAGAAGGCCTACAAAACTGGTGAAGGGTCTGGAGCACACATTTGATGATGAGTAGATAAAAAAAAAATGTTTATTCATCTTTCATCACCCAAAGATGTGAATATATATATATATATATATATATATATATATAAGCACATTTCAGGATTTTTTTTGTTTGGTCTGGTTTGGTTTGATTTTATACATAGGCTCAACTAATTAGTGCATTTGAATTATTTTGGTTACATCTGACTGTCCTCAACATAAAGTCCTGTTTTAACACTTAAAAATTGAGATGTTTTACAGCATAACTCTGGTTTGACAAGAAAGATAATTAGACTAGAATTGTTCATTCACTTTCTTTTTGCATTATTTGTATGCAGTTAAGCATGAGGATGTTGTCAGGGAGGTCCTATCTTGCTAAGGTTTTAGACCAGCAAAACGTCCACAGTCACAATTTATTCACCAGATTTTCAAATATCACTGCAGAAAACAAATCACTGGATTAGGGCATTATCTTGAAGTTTGGCTCCATAAGTACTCTTGCTCCATTTACTTCCATGAAGATTCTTCCAGCAAAAATATGGAACTGGGTGAACATCTCAAATAGAAAGAACACAGAGAGAAAGAACGTGAATTGGTGTGAGAAACAAATTCTATTTCCAAAGGTCTCAAAATAAACTGCAAGCATGCTATCATCTCTGCAAGCTTCCTTGTGACAACTATTTTGCACTTTTTAAAAAAATAGACTGAAGGAAAGGGACAATAAACAAAATTACTTGAAATTATCAGTGACAAATCTGGAAGCAGAATATATTCAGAAAGCTCTTAGGAGTGAGTGAGACACTTGAGCAAGGTGTCAAGCCTAAATTTAGTTGAAAGGCTTCTGAAGACCACTGTGTTCCCTAAATAGGAAAAACAGATTAATTGCCTGGCATGGACTCTACACACTGCCACTACTTGTGCATTTAATACTGAGTACACAGTGATTTCCACAGATCAAGACGCTTTTTCAACTTCCCTCTTTGATAGGCTTCGTTGGAGGACAAAGAAGGAAAAGAAAAAGAGAAGACACTGCACTGCAATGGTAGAACACAAAATACTGTACCTGTATGAGCACACTAATTTAAAAATGTCCACATTCACTTATTTTTTAAATTATAAACCCATCATGTTATTTTCAGAACAGAGATTTGATATAGTTTAGTCACTACCATGTTTGTAACAAATTTTGCTTAGTCAAAAAATATAAGACATTTCAATGGTACATTGGCCAACATGTAATTTCTTACATTTCATTTTTTTGATGAATGAATGAAACAACAGTCAAATACAGGCTTCCTATTACCTATTCAACACTAGTCAAGCTATTGCTTACTACTTGCGAAGAAAGTCTTACTTATGGCAGAGAACTTAATCTCACATGATTTTGAAGATCAGAAGCAAAACAGCATCAATGCTGCTGGGAGCAAGGGAGAAGGAAAGCTAAGCCTTTAAGTACCTTTCAATGTCTAGCCCTAGATGACCTCAGTTTCCTCTGACTGTGATAGGAATCACACCTTCACAGTTCCTCACAGAATATTTAGCACTGGAGTTATTATACCACCTCAGAAATTCTAGTCATTATTTTCATCTCTCTTGGTCAGAGAGGTTACATTTTGTCATAAACTCCGCTGACTCTTGTATCACAGTAATTGCTTTCAGGGGGTCAGAGTTGAAGGCACTGCAGCACATTCAGCTATACATTTTGCCCCCTCTGCAAATCTGTCAGATAAATCTCTAATTTCTTCAATACATCGAATTCTTTTTTTTTCTTCTATAGTGTTTGTAACTGTCATCTTTATTTTTAACTGACACTCCAGCTTACTGTTTATTTCTAAATGCACCACTTTTTAAAAGAAATTATAGAATCATAGAATGGTTTGGGTTGGAAGGGACCTCAGTAATCATCTAGTTCCAACCCTCCTGGACAGGAACATGCCAGGGACACATCCCACTAGATTGGGCTGTTCAAATTCCCATTCGACCTGGCCTTGAACAATGCCAGGGATGGGGCAGCCACAGCTTCTCTGGGCAACTTGTTTCAATGTCTCACAACCATCACAGTAGAGAATTTTTTCCTAATATCTAATTAAATCTTCTCCTTTTTCAGTTTCAAGTCATTCTCCCTTGTCCTGTCACTATATGCCATGGTAAAAAGCCCTCTCCATATTTCTTGAAGGTCCCGTTTAGGTATTTGAAGATTGTTACAAGGTCTCCCTTGAGTCTTTGCTTTAGGCTAAACACCCCTTACTCTCTCAGTCTATCCTGATAAGAGAGGTGCTCCAGCCCTCTGATCATCTTTGTGGACCTCCTCTGGACTTGCTCAAGCAGGTCCACGTCCCTCTTATGTTGGGGGCCCTAAAGCTGAATGTAGTAGGCCAGGTGGGGTCTCATGAGAGGTGAGAAGAGGAGGGGAGAAATACAGAATCACCTCTCTTAATCTGCTGTCATGTTTGTTTTGATGCAGCCCAGGATATGGTTTGCTTTCTGGGCTGCAAGCACATATTGCCGGCTCATGTTAAGTTTCTCATCAACCAACACCCCCAAGTCCTTCTCCACAGGTCTGCTCTGAATCCATTCGCTGCCCAGCCTGTATTTGTGCTTGCTATTGCTCTGACCCAGGTGCAGGACTTTGCACTTTGTCTTGCTGAACTTCATCAGGTTTGCACTGGCCCAAATCTAAAGCCTGTTCAGTTCACTCTGGATGACATCCCTTCCCTTCAGATGTTGACCGCTCCACACAACTCGGTGTGATTGCCAAACCTGCTGAGGGTACACTCAATCCTCACTGTCCAATTTGTCAACAAAGATGTTGAACAGTGCCAGTCCCAATACCAACCCCCGAAGAATGCTATTTGTCACTGGTTTCCATTTGGACATTGAGCCATTGACAACAATTCTTTGAGAATGGCCATCCAGCCAATTCTTTATCCAACGAGAAATCCATCCATCAAATCCATGCCTCTCCAGTTTAGAGACAAGAATGTTGTGCAGGACTCTGTCGAGTGCCCTACACATGTCCAGGTAGATGATGTCAGTTCCTTTACCCTATCCACCAAAGCCATAGCCCCATTGTAGAAGGCCACCAGATTTGTCAGGCACTATTTACCCTTTATGAAGCCATGTTGGCTGTCACCAATCATCCCCTTATTGCCCATGTGCCCTTAGCATAGTTTACAGGAGGATCTACTCCATGATCTTGCCAGGCACTGAGGTGAGACTGACAGGTTTGTAGTACACTCGGTCTTCTTTTTTTAACTATTTTAAAAGTGGGAGTTATATTTTCCCTCTTCCAGTCAGCAGGAGCTTTGCCAGACTGCTATGACTCCTCAAATATGATCAATAGTTGCTTGGCAACTTCATCTACAATTTCCCTCAGGACTTGTGGATGCACCTTGTCAGGTTTCATGGACTTCTTCACTTCCAGGATTACTAGATGATATTGAACCTGCTTTTGTCCTACAGAAGATGGTTCTTCATTCTCCCAGTTGCTGCCTTTGTCTTCTGTGACTTGGGTGGTGTGGCTAGAACTCTTGCCAGTGAAGACATAGGCAAAAAGTCATTGAGTACCTCAGACATCTCCATGTCCCAGGCGACCAGGTCTCCTGCTTCCTTCCAGAGGGGGACCACATTTTCCGTAGCCTTTCTTTTATCCCCAGTGTACTTACAGAAGTTTTTCTTTTCGCCCTTAATATCCCTGGCCAGACTTAATTCAATCAAGGCTTTAGCTTTTCTAACCTGATTCCCAGCTGCTCTATTTATCTATATCCTTCCCAGGCTACCTGTTCTTGCTTCCACCTTCTGCAGGCCTCCTTTTTATGCTGAATTTGTGCAGGAGCTCCTTCCTCATCCAGATGGACCTCATGGTGTTCCTGCCTGACTTCCTCTTTGTTGGGATGCATCACTTCTGAGCTTGGAGGAGGTGATTCTTGAATATTGACCAGCTTTCTTGGCTCACTCTTCCGTCCAGGGCTTTATTCCATGGTACTCCAAAAAGCAGATCCTGCAAGAGGAAGAATTCTGCTCTCCTGAAGCCCAGGGTAGCAAGCTTGCTGAACACCCTCCTTACTGCCCTAAGGATCTCAAACTCCATTTCATGGTCACTGCAGCCAAGGCTGCCCTCCAGATTCACACTCTCCATCAGCCCTTCTCTGTTGATTAGGACAAAGTCCAGAATAGCCCCTCTTCTCGCTGGCTTCTCTACCACTTTAAAAAGGAAGTTATTGTCAGCTCATTCTGGGGCTTCCTGGATTGCTTGTTCCCTGCTGTGTAATCCCTCCAACAGATATCCCCATGAAAATTTTACTGCCTACCTAACGTAAATGTACCTAAGCTGTGAGCACCAGAGCCTCTCAGAAACAGAAGTGTCTTCTCTTAAGCACAATGTGCTATTTTCTGCTTCCCTGTATGGCAGTGCACAGGACTGGAGAGCATACATCACATGAAGTAAAAGTCAGCACTTTTTGCAACATATCCGAAAGAGGATTGCAGCCTGGAGGTTGGATAGTGCTCAGGTGGCTCATAGCTTATTCCCTGCATCCTCTTTGCTTAACTGGGCAGCAGTCTGCTGGACAGAAACTCTTCGTCAGGGACTGTAGCAATGGGACAAGGGGGAATGGGTTTAAACTTAAACAAAGGAAGTTCAGGTTGCATACAAGGAAGAAGCTCTTTACTGTGAGGGTGGTGAGGCACTGGAACAGGTTGCCCAAAGAAGTGGCAAATGCTCCATCCCTCGCAGTGTCCAAGGCTGGGTTGGACAGAACCTTGGGCTACATGGTCTAGAGTGAGGCATCCCTGCCCATGGCAGGGGGTTGGAACTGGATGATCTAGGATGGTCCTTTCCCACCCTAACCATTCTATGATTCTATCATTCTATGAGTCTATGATTTCTGTTTGCTGAGGGTAAAAATCCTCTCTTTTGGGAGATAACAGAGGGCACTGTTTTCAGTTAATGGCTCTTTTGGGGAGCTATATGTATCAAGCATAAATATTCACCCTGAGGGAAGTCTGGAGGGAGTTACAATATCTGCACTCCACTTGCCATCTTTTTGACCAAAATATCCAAATATTGTGAAGAAGCTAATAAAGAAATGAAATGCGTACATACAGTTCTTGTCTGAGTAGGCTGGGTAAAATAGGGCTTTTGAGACAAAAAAACGTTGCAAGGCTTCTGTTTTCATTAATTGATTTTCTTTTGTGTGTTTGTGTGTGTGATTTTTTTATGCTGTAATTGTGGAAGCTCCATAATAGTTGTGACAACCAAGTTTTTGATCCTAATTAATTTCCTTTGACAAGCAAGAGGACAATGCTAATTTCTCCTTTTAGCTAATGGACAGGCTCCAGTGAAAGTTATGTTGGCAATGTATCATTTGTCAACCAACACATTACGTTAAATTTTTTTCCTGGAGGGAAAACAATCCATAGTCTGGATAATATTTTTGCTTGAAACGCAAGCCAAATCCTAGATTTATGGAGGGAATAGCATAAAACACATTGTGTTTGAAATAACTGGTTGACTTTTACAGATTAATCAAATTAATTAAAATTTATGAGTAAAATCAAACTTTATTTAAAAATAAACATTAATTATGGTTAGCATTCTTAGGTTATACTTAGGCTTAGATTATTAATATCACAAAGTGTATTTTAAAAGTGTTTTTCAAGAGCCATTTTCTACTTTTCCAAAACAAAGCTCAGGTAGACCAATTCTATGAACATAATAATTTCACATATTCTGCCACCTAATGGCTCAATTTCACTTAAAAGAGCACAAATATTACAATGAAAGGAGAATAAGACTATCCATGACCACTTGAGTCATCAGCAGACAATTGTTAGACCTGGTTAACATATCTGAAAAGGCACGGTAGAGGAGCAAGAGCCAGTAATTTGAGTAGTATGAAAATAATTGGCTATATTACCTGTTCCATTGCATGCATTTCAATATTAGCATTGAGATTATCGAGTAATGCTAGCTTATTTCAGCTGTTAAGATGGGTAAAGGCACAAAAGTTAGAGTAGATCAGGAGGATGGAAGTCTGGAAGTTCACCTGTCCTTTGACAAGTCTCCTTCCCAAAAGGTGCCGCTTAACTGTGGATGACCAAACAAAAAGAACAAAATATTGAACAAAAGAGCCTTCCTAATGCCTTGCCCCTTCATTCACATGCAGAATGACATTGCAGGGCAGGAAGTATTACAACCTTTGTCTTTTCCTCCATTCTAGCTGCATAGAAGGCAGACAGTGGTTGATGCAGACCAAGTTACTTTTCTGCCTTTTAGAAGACAGGAAGGTTTTCTTCAAGAGGAAGGGAAAACCCTGACAATGTTAGGGCTACTCAAGCTATCAGTAAAGCAGTTGCAGTATTGCTCAAGAATTCGACAGCAGCTTGTGAAGATGAACCTCTTCAGATTCTCTGTCCTTATTTCTCCTCCATCACAACCTGCATCAGAACAGTACAAAGTGTCTTGCTTGCCTTGAAAGGAAGAGGTCATATCAGGGGAAGGAAGGGGTCTTATGAGTGTTCACCTGTACTTATTAATTCCTTAGATCTTAATGATAGTTCAATTTATTTAATCTGATACTGACTTGCATTTTTTGGCATTTGCACTGTGCAGACAGCTGATTAGACAGACTTTGGAGGACAGAGAGTATTTATGGTCTAAAGCATGTGGAAATCTGCTTCACTTTGGACTACATCTAGACCATGATAAGGATTCCTCCTTCTTCTTTTCTTCCGTTTCTACAGAGAAGCATAACTACTATTGCTGGAATGTAGGTCATTAAAACTTGTATAACTGGCATACTAGTACCATATTTACTTTGTAATTTTTATTTAATGGTTCCTTTCCTTATGATCACTTCTAATATTTCATATCTGCAAACAAAAAACATTTACCTTGTGCTAGCATTTGACAAAAGTGCTACAGACAGAAGGGTGCAGAGGGGAAATTTGTTGTTCTTCCAGCTGCTTTCTTATGTACTAGCTTGTAACAGCCATGGCCTTTCTGTTGACATAAATAAATTCTATCTAATTGGAAAAAAATATTTCAATTCAGTTGAGGTTTTACAACACCTTGAAAGCATTTTCTGAAATTGAGACATATTCTAAAAGACCTAGAAATAAGTTAATTTTTTTTTTCTTTAGAGTCTGCTTCTGTTTTATCTTCCTACTAATCTGTGTAAAATAACAACACAACAATGTGGGATGGGAAGTCTTTGAAGGAGACCTCTTTCAATTTTTCTGAAAGCTTTGCAACAGTAATAAAAACTAAAATGTGTTTGAATATATTTTTCTGTTCAGTAGTAAATGCGAAATTAATGAGATTTACATGTCCTGGCTTGTCTAGGATATCTTTTTAAGAAATTGGCTATGGCAAACACAAACATTGTATTACTAGGAACGGGCTGCAAGAAAGAGTATTCCTGTGGTAAGAAATACCTCTGCCATATTAAACATAAAGCTACATTGGCAATGAAAGACTAGAATACAAGTATACAGTACTTCATTCTCCATTATGTATACACATGCTAAATTACATATTAATTTTTATGTGTTGGTGGAGTTAGTGGTAAAGTTGGAAGATATTTCATGTTTCTGTTGGTGTCTCCTAAGTCTAGGCTTCTAGTAGCCTCAATGTCCAGCACTGCTTACACTGCCTGGGCTTACTCATTCATTGCCTGCCCACCATACATTTTATCTCCAACTCAAGACCACAAGTGAAGCATAGGAAGCTGAAGAAGCTGACACAGGATGTATTAAACAGAATGCAGGAGCTCTTCCTAGCTGCTGCTCAAACCATATCCTCCACAATGCTATGGGTCCCAATTCGGGAGCATACTGTGTTTATTTAGTTGCAGGGAGAAAGTCTGCATTTCCAGGGGCAGTTGTCTATATCATGTAATCAAGTTGTAGCCAACATCTCTCTTCACAGTCCATTTCCTTCCATTCACACAGAGCTCTTTCTTTGATGTTAGTTGTTTAGCCTGAAGACAATGAGGTGACTTGGAAACTGCAAAGTGAAAATGATTTTTCTAGGACTGCAGACTCAAAGTACAAATGAGCCCTGAGTAAGACCTATGTATTGTGCAACTGTTGTCTGGATAAGTGTGACTTCAGTGGCATACATATAATGTTTGGTTTTCTAGCACAGGAATAAATTCTGTCCTAACTGCAACTTTGCAAAGCAAATTAAAAAGAAGTATTAGATTATCCTCTGTTCCCCACAGTATTGCCTTCAGGAATTGCCTTTTGTTCAAAGTAAAATTAAAACGTCAAAAAAGCAGAAACCAGTCTTAGTCATGGAACGAAAGAGCTTATCGAGAAGGTGGAGGGGCTAGAAAACTATTCCAGTCAATATGTTAGTGCTTATTAGATACTCTGGGGATGCACTTCATTGGAGCACAAGCTATGCATTGATTAAGTGGTCATTTTAATTTTTAAATACTGATTCTCAGGACTTTTAATTTGCAGCTTCTAGCAGTTCACACTGCAAGCTGTAAACCAGGTGTACTTTGTATGATTGTGCTTAACAACTTGAAAGCTTTTCCATCACTGTTCCTATTAGTGATGCTCTTTTGTTGCATTCTGTTTAGTAAACTGTACTGTCTTTTTATAACGCTTTTGTTTCTTACAATGTCCAAGCACATCTGAATAAACCTTCTGTTGAAACACTCTAATCAAGCTGGGTCACTTAACTCTACATGAATAGCATCAAAGACTGAATGCACAGTTTGTTTAGAATAGACTGTATAGATACTAATATACCTAGAAATACTACGTTCTATATTGTTCTGTTTTTCAACAGTCCACACCAACCATTAATGAGCGAAACAGTCATTTAATGTCAATTTATGGAAAAGTTTGTAAGAATTATAAAAATAGTGAAGAAATGGACAAACCAAACCTGGAATGAAGCACGATTGATGCAAATTTAGCGCACAATATTTAAGGCAAAAAAATTTAAACCCCTCTGTCCACTTGCAATAGCATTTATATGTGGAAAGTTCAGTTAGAATGGTGGTATAATTCTAACTGGAATTTGCGAAGCAGGTTGTTTGCTGGGCTTTCCTGTAAAAAAACAATCTTCAGGGAACAGAGTAGGTTTCAGTTTTGCTTCTCATGAGGTGTTCTGGCTTCACTTGTAACAGTTATTTTTCTTCCTGGTACAGCAGGTGCAGAGCTCTGTTTCGGATTTAGTCTGAGAATAATACTGGTAACACATCAATATTTTAGTTGTTGATAAGTAGCACTTACTCTGATAGAGGACTTTTTAGTCTCATGCTCTGCCAGTGAGGAGGGGCACAAGAAGCTATGAGGAAACAGAGACAGGACACCTTACCCAAACTAGGCAAAGGGATATTCCATACAACAGCATGTCATGCCCAGTGTATAAACTGGGAGGATTCCCCCAGAAGGGACTGATCACTGCTTGGGTTTGGCTGGGTATTGGTCAGCAGGTGGTGAGCAATTGTATTGTGCATCACCTGTGTTTTCTGAGCTTTCATTTTTTTTCTTGTTATTTACTATTATCTTTATTGTTATTGCTGGTATTCTTTCTATTAATACTATATTTTACTTTATTTTAGTTATTTAACTGTTCTTATCTCAACCTGCAAGGTTTACGTTCTTCTGATTTTCCTCCCATCCCACTCAGGGAGGGGGAAAGGGGAGTGTGTGTGTGAGGGAACAGCTGAGTGGTACTTAGTTGCCAGCTGGTTAAAACCACAACATGAGGACAAAAATTTCCATGAAAGTAAGTATCTTCTTACATTAGAGTGGACGAATCTCTTATAAAGTTCTGGCAGAACTGTAGCATTTGCAGAAGGCTGCCCAGTCATTTTGGGGAATATTTTTCTGTAGAATAATATGAAGAGCACTGAAATACAGAAACTGGGACTCAGATGCACCCATCTGCACATTAACTGCATACATCCTCTATTGGCAGCAATTTATATACCTTGTTGTGGAAATGTGCACAGCATTTTTAGCATCAAACAAAAAAATCCCTGTTCAAAGCAGAAGTACTACAAAAAGTCCTAGGTGGTAAATGCAGCGTTAATAGTGTGTTGTGTAATTCCACTCATATGTAACCGTAAACCAGACTACATTCTCAGTTTCTTTTTATCTGAGAGAAGGAAAAAGAGACAGGGACACATTTTGTCCTCAGTGGTACTTATGCAAGATTTTCCTCAAATATTCATAATGCCTGTGAGTTTCAAGTATTACACAACTCTTGCTTCGAGAGTATGACTGCTTTCATACCTCAGCAAATATCTAGTTCAAAATATCAGTAAAAGTCCAGGCTGGACAGGGCCTTGAGCAACCTGGTCTAGTGGGAAGTGCTCCTGCCCATGCTGGATGCAGCGGGGGTGGAACTAGGTGATCTAAAGGTCCTTTCCAACCCAAACCATTCTATGATTCTGTGATTCTATTCTGAAAGGACCAGAATCGATGGTCTTCTTGCTAGAATGCTGAGCTGAGAATAATAGGACCTGCTTTGGTCTCAGGCTACTGAGCTAACTTTTTGGGCCACTTTGAACATGCTCCTTGCCTATGAAAATATCAGGGGATTTATTTTCTTTTTAAATTTTCTTTTCCTATTTCACAAACTTATTTTCTAGAATTTGAATAAATAAACTGTCTCAGGTGGTGACTTTGAGCATGGACCAGGCAAATAGTGGGATTTTCATGCATCTGGTGGGATATCTAGGCACTACATAAATCAAAATAATTAACTTCATAGTGATCTACTAGCACTGTAAAAGAAAATAAAAATGTCACTTTAATTTTAAAGACAAGCAGTGTCATAGAACACTCCTCATGAAAAAGACCACTGAAATAAAGAGGATATTGTCAGTGAATGTTCAGGCAAGGGCATTTTAATGTTTGTCAGTAACATTCCTCCATCTGCCCAATGGCTGGAGAAACTTTTTCATTGCAGTTGTGCAATGAAGCTTAATTGATTAAAATGTTTTAGACAGCTTCAGATGGGTAATGATAGATATAATAGAGAAGTACTACAATTGTATCTGAATTCCAGGGTAGAACAAATAATAAATTGTAGCACTCTCTTTAACCTTTAAATATTAAGTTGTGATTTTGATGAGAGCGTATTTCCAACAAGTCATTGTAACTCCACAATTTACAGAAAAATTTCCCTCCAAGTAAATACGCCTGGCAATCAGCAAGATAAAGCATTCAATTTGCATTACGTTTATCTTTTCTGCTTCCTATTTTTGCATTTTCTATAAGCAGAAGCATTCTGTTGTATGGCACTTAGTTTTACTTTGCAACATCACAGCTGTAACAGCCAAATATATAGAAACAATGAAGACTCTTTTTCAAAGAATAAAGGAAACATCAGGAGAGATCTATATTTCCACCCTAATGAACCAATTCAACACGTTTATTCATCATATTAACAGTTCACATGAGATTGCCAGTAGCACTAGCAGTAAGAAGAAAATTGAGACTGATACTTTATTTTACTTTGTGCCATACCATAGCTGGATTCAAATTTTAGTAGCTAATGGGTACTTAAATCTGATAATTTTACACTGTCAATAAAAATGAGCAGAATACTGAAGATACTAACATGAAGAAAATACGGCATGGTGAGGAACAAAGAGAAAAGGGAGAGGGAGAGGAAAGGAAAAGAAGGGAAGAAAAGGGAGGGGAGGGGAGGGGAGAGGAGAGGAGAGGAGAGGAGAGGAGAGGAGAGGAGAGGAGAGGAGAGGAGAGGAGAGGAGAGGAGAGGAGAGGAGAGGAGAGGAGAGGAGAGGAGAGGAGAGGAGAGGAGAGGAGAGGAGAGGAGAGGAGAGGAGAGGAGAGGAGAGGAGAGGAGAGGAGAGGAGAGGAGAGGAGAGGAGAGGAGAGGAGAGGAGAGGAATTCACAGAACTGTGTACTGTAAAAAATGATGCAGATGGGATTGCTTTGTTTTGGCAGAAGTTGAATTACATTGGGTTAGTCTCATTTTCACTTATTTTTTTAGGTCTTTTGCTAATGGTAAAAGAACCAAATTCCATACTTACAGTAAAGGAGTGGCTATGGAGATATTTGTCCAGTGCACAATCTGGTATACTGCAAAGCTCATACCCACCATCTAGACTATGGAAAGTGCAGTGGATGTCAAACATGTCTAAAATATTCTGTTATGTGGCCCTGTACTCTACAACACAGGTTTCTTCAATGTCTTAAAGGCAGTTTAGCTGGAATAAAAGCCTCAAGCTGATGTTGTCAACACATGGGCATTTCTCATTCATTTCAGACTTTTTCATGCTTCCAGAGCATTGTAAATTCTCTTTTATTATTTGGGACTCCGCAGACTTCTTGCCATTATACAGCCATTATTCAAGATTGATCATCAACAGTTGAAGTGCGTTTCTTCTGGCAATATTAGTTTCAGATTCAGATCAATGAGGTTCCATTACCTGAATGCATTCAACTCAGCTGAGCTCTCCAGCATTAATTTCCCACCATCATTCCTCTCTATATTACACCTTAGAATAGTCTTTCCATCAGCTCCCACTCTGAAGTCATGCAAGAGACTCTCTGTGAGTGCATGGAGCACAGCCTTGTAGATATTCCGAATTTTCTTATGACACTATGCCCAGATGACTAGGTGTCAACTAAACGTATCAACCAAACCACACAGCTTGGTGTCATCGGTAAACTTGCTGAGGGCGCACTCAATCCCACTGTCCATGTCACCCACAAAGATGTTGAACAAGACCGGTCCCAACACCGATCCCTGGGGGACACCACTCGTTACTGGTCTCCAGCTGGACATTGAGCCACTGAGCACTACTCTTTGTGTGCGGCCATCGAGCCAGTTCTTTACCCACCGAGTGGTCCACCTATCAAATTGATGTCTCTCCAACTTAGAGACAAGGATGTCATGTGGGACAGTGTCAAAGGCTTTACACAAGTCCAGGTAGATGACATCAACTGCTCTACCCCTGTCCATCAGTTCCATAGCTCTATCATAGAAGGCCGCCAGATTGGTCAGGCAGGATTTCCCCTTAGTGAAGCCATGCTGGCTGTCACCAAGCACCTTGTTGGTTTTCATGTGCCTTAGCATGCCTTCCAGGAGAAACTGCTCCAAGATTTTGCAGGCACAGTGGTGAGGCTGACTGGTCTGTAGTTCCCAGCTCATCCATTTTCCCCCTCTTGAAAATGGGGGTTATATTTCCCTTTTTCCAGTCATTGGGAACTTCACCTGACTGCCATGATTTTTCAAATATGATGGACAGTGGCTTAGCAACTTCATTTGCCAGCTCCTTCAGGACCCGCGGATGGATTTCATCAGGTCCCATGGACTTGTGTACGTTCAGGTTCCTAAGATGGTCTCGAACCAGATCCTCTCCTGCAGTGGGCCCAGGGTCTTCATTCCCACAGTCCCCGCGTCTGCCTTCCGAGACTTGGGTGGTGTGTTTGGAGCATTTGCCAGTGAAGACCGAGGCAAAGAAGTCATTAAGAAAGAACCTCAGCCTTCTCCAAATCCAGCGTAGCCAGTTCTCCTGATAGCTTCCGGAGGGGGCCCACGTTGTCCCTAGTCTGTCTTTTATTTGCAATGTACCTATAGAGTCCCTTCCTGTTATCTTTAACATGCCAAGCCAAGTTTAATTCTAAGTGGGCCTTAGCTTTCCTAACCTAGTCCTTAGCTTCCCGGACAACATCCCTGTATTCTTCCCAGACTTCCTGTCCTTGCTTCCACCTTTTATAAGCCTCTTTTTTCCTTCAAATTTTCCTCAGCAGCTCCTTATCCACGCAAGGAGGCCTCCTGGCCCTCCTGCAGCACTTCCTTTTAGTTGGGATGCATTGCTCCTGAGCTTGCAGCAGATGATGCTTGAATATCAACCCACAGTCTTGGGCCCCCTGCCCTCTAGGGCTGTATTCCATGGAACCTTACTGAGCAGGTTCCTGAAGAGGCCAAAGTCTGCTCTCTTGAAGTCCAGGGCAGTGCGCTTGCTGCACGCTCTTCTCATATGATATAAAGGAAGTTTCCTAGGAGGCAGAACATAGCCATACAGAGATAGAAGGTACATTTAGATTGGACATGAGGAAAAAATTATTTATGATGAGGGTGGTGAGACACTGGAAGAGGTTGCCCAGAAAAGCCGTGGATGCCACATCTCTGGGAGTGTTCAAGGCCAGGTTGGACAGGGCTTTGAGCAATCTGGTCCAGTGGAAGGTGTCTCTGCCCATTGCAGGGTGGTTGTCCCATTACAGGAGATGGAATTAAATCATATTTAAGACCTCTTCCAACCCAAACCATTCTGTGATTTTGTGATACATCAAATCCTACCTCATGCACATTTTGAAAGCTTCTTTACAGTCCAACTTCCTAAGGCAGCCAACATTCTGAAGAATATAATCCCATAGCTGGCTTCACCTTGGATGCATAGTGAAGAGGTGTATGCACAAATTATTAATGTGCTGAACCACAGCACCTTCTAGATTCTGGGTGGTTTGAAATTATGATCCTCACATGCCAGACAGATAACAGAGATGGAAGCAATGCAGAAAAATGCTAAAAAAGTAGTTTCAAATGCTTTATTTTCCCTTTTATATCTTGTGTACTAGCCACCTTTGAAGAGCTCCATGGGAGAAACAGGCTACTCATCACACAGTAGCTTAAATGAGATAACCCTTGCAGCAAGTTATGTAAAGTATGTGCTTCACTGTCAGGCAAGACAGCTAAAAGCTTTGTCTTGTTCTGATAAAAGATCTATCCAATGGGAAGCACAAGTTTAGAAACAGATCACAGGAGGCCATCACATTTAAAGACATATTTTCCTGCTTTGTCTCCTTTGAGATAGACTGACAGGCAAATTTGGAAGTGTGCCTTTTCCTCAGAGTTTTCAAAGGTTATCTTTTAGATTGATTTTAGGTTCTGTGAAGCACTGATAACAACCTGCCAGAGCTGATGTGTTTACATCGATTTTTCAGAGATAGGAAACATACATATCACATGAACTGAGTAGGTCTTAAATTAAATTCATAGTGGATCTAAGTAAAAAACACTTTATTAAAAACAATTAGACCTATAAAGTCACACAGAAGTGGGATCTGAAGGCTTTATCTGCTTAGAAAGTCCTTACACTCCTAGATAGCTTACGAATTTTGATGTTTAAATAAAAATTAAACAAAAAAAAAGAAAAAAAGAGAGAATAACTGAATGTCCTTCAATTACCTAGATATTTTGTCTTCACTTTGGTAAAGAAGTCAGTGCCCCAAGTCTGCAGTGAAGAAGGCAACAGAGGTGAATATGAAATAAAAACTAAAGAGCTTATTATTTTTCATCTGTGTTAAAAAAAAACAAACATACGACTACAAATGAAACTTCATCTGTAGTTACATATTATATGTATAACATCAAAACTGTATGTAACTGAACATTTATGACCCTTTCTAAAAATGCTATTCATAGGAAATGCCATGTCTGACATTTGGCCTTGCTATACAATGCCACAGAGATACTTGTTAAGTAGTTACCTCACAAGTAAAACTGGAATCATAGAATCATAGAATAGTTAGGGTTGGAAAGGACCTTAAGATCAGCTAGTTCCCACCCCCCTGCCATGGGCAGGGACACCTCCCACTAAACCATGCCATCCAAGGCTATGTCCAACCCCACCTTGAACGTCGCCAGGGATGAAGCATTCACAACTTCCCCGGGCAACCCATTCCAGGGCCTCACCACCCTCACAGTAAAGAATTTCTTCCTCATATCCAATCTAAACTTCCCCTGTTGAAGTTTGAACCCGCTACCCCTTGTCCTCTCACTACAGTCCCTCATGAAGAGTCCCTCCCCAGCATCCCTATAGACCCCCTTCAGATACTGGAAGGCTACTATGAGGTCTCCACACAGCCTTCTCTTCTGCAGGCTGAACAGCCCCAACTTTCTCAGCCTATCTTCATACAGGAGGTGCTCCAGTCCCCTGATCATCCTCGTGGCCCTCCTCTGGACTTGTTCCAACAGTTCCATGTCCTTTTTATGTTGAGGACACCAGAACTGCACACAATACTCCAAGTGAGGTCTCACGAGAGCAGAGTAAAGGGGCAGGAGCACCTCCCTCGACCTGCTGGTCACACTTCTTCCGATGCAGCCCAGGATACGGTTGGCTTTCTGGGCTGCGGGTGCACACTGCTGGCTCATGTTCATTTTCTCATGGATCAACACCCCCAAGTCCTTCTCCGCAGGGCTGCTCTCAATCTCTTCTCTGCGCAACCTATAGCTGTGCCTGGGATTGCTCCGACCCAGGTGTAGAACCTTGCACTTGGCATGGTTAAACTTCATCAGGTTGGCATCAGCCCACCTCACAAGAGTGTCTAGGTCCCTCTGGATGGCATTCCTTCCTTCCAATGTATCAACCGAACCACACAGCTTGGTGTCATCGGCAAACTTGCTGAGAGCGCACACAATCCCACTGTCCATGTCACCCACAAAGATGTTGAACAAGACCGGCCCAAACACCGATCCCTGGGGGACACCACTCGTTGCTGGTCTCCAGCTGGACATTGAGCCATTGAGCACTACTCTTTGCATGCGGCCATCCAGCCAGTTCTTTATCCACCGCGTGGTCCACCTATCAAAATTACAAATACATGTGAGGAAAGTTCTGTACTAGCCTGACTGGAACTGAACATGCATAAGGAATTAAGAGCTAGCAGAATTCAAACCATATTTCTACCTTTCAATCAGTCTAGTCTGCTTTCCACTTGACAACATACCTTCAGCAATCCTGAAAGCCCATCCATGCGATGCAGGCTTTTTCAGGACTCTAAGTGGTGTGAAACATTACTTGGACTCCCTTTGAGAATCCTTTATGATACTACTTTCCTTCGAAAACCTCTGATAACACATGTAGGGGCTACTTAGTGGGATAAGAAAGCAGATAAGTAATTTTTTTCCTATGCTGCTTGTACTGCAGAAGTGCAGAGTTTTAATGCTTCACTTTACCTCTCTGTTTTTTGTACTAACATATGCAGCATTAATATTTGATCTGGAAATATTTATTAGAAGCTTTCTTCCCATATGTACAACTTCACTTTTTAAATTAATGTTGAACATTAGTGCAAAGATTGTTGTTGAGGGAGTGAAGAGGGAAAGGACAACTCTTTTTGAAGCATATTTGCCATATTGGCATTACTTGCTGGACATACATCTCATAGAGTTGACTACAGTACAGTTTTTAAGTAAAGCCCTGTATGGACATGTCAAGTAAGGGTAAGGTGTTCAAGAGGCTCCTTTTCAGTTTCACAAATCCATAGACAACAGTGGTTAAAAGAAAATCAAACTACTAAAATAAGCGCTTGAAGGGTAAGGGTCAGGTGTATACTAAGCCTTTCCTTTACACGTATTTATAATGGCAGCTTTGAGATAATATTGTTTTAGAAGGATGCAAGTGTAAAGAGTCTTTTGGTGATACCTGATCATGTTTACAAATTTCTCTTTTAATCTTTTTTCCAGTTTCTCTGGCTTCCTGCTTGTTGACGCTTTTCTCTGAACTCCCTTCAAAATGTCATCATCATATTTTAGTAATCCATTCCAGTTGTCCTGTTGGCTAATAAAGAAGCCCCTTTCAGAAAGCTTCAAATCAACCTGTGTTTCAATTTTCTAAGGCATTTAGAAAACTCTTTCAAAGGCACTAAGGTAGTTTTGGTGCTAACAATCTCTACAGATTGTGGCTAGGTACAGCCATCTTTTTAGCATTGTGCTGGTATGTCACCTCTATCATCCTGCTGAAAACATCTGCACTCTTGACTGTTTCTGTGGCAACTGCTGAGTGCCTTAGTATACAGAAAGCTAAAGTACCGGTTGACATTTCTATCAGTATACCATATATGGAAGAGTCAATACATCGTAAGGGCTTTGTCACATTCCTTTAAATGAACTTTCTTTTCTCTCAGTCTTTTTGTAATATAAGGATATCTTTACTTTAGAGTATAAAAAAAGACGTATCTTTCACAATACTTTCTTTCCTCTATAAGTGCAGGAAGGGTTTTATGGAATTTTCTTGACAAAGTAGTTTGGATTTTAGAAGATCTCTATGCAAATCATGTGCCTCTAAAACATCCATGCATTTTCCTATGATCAAAAGTTCTCTTACAATGAAGCAAGCTACCTGCTAACATTACTGCTCCTTATTAAGCCAATTAATTTCCCACCTTCTTGAGATTCTTACTTATGTCAGGATACGTCTGAATAGAACATGTCAGAACTTCTCCACTGGTTTTCAGTTGGTGCATAAAGATTTGGGCTTACTTTTTTTCCTGTCCTTTTACTTTCCACTGGGTGGTATCTTCACTTTTTATAACTTTTTATCTCTAGAAATCAAATTTAATTTTTAATATTATATTTTGAATGCCTCTTGCAAGCCTGCTCATACAAGAGTTTTGGCCTGCTTTATAGGGCTAGGAGGAAATATGGCAAGCCTTGGCGTAGGCATCTAAACTTAGCCAAAACAGCTGACCTTCTGAGGGTGTTCATCACTCACCATAACACAATTAAATGTGCAGCCAACATCTGTGCCTGCTTGATCACTTTCAAAGTCAACAGAACTGAATCATTTTGAAATCACTTGAAAATTGGAATTTAAGAGCAAATTATACACAGTTGCTCCTCAATTTTGACAATAGTACTGATTTATCTTGATATTCAAAGAAATATTTTGAAAGTGTTCTGAAGCTTCAGAAATCTGTACACTTCAAACAAAACATGTAGAAATAGGCTGTATCAAATTTACCATTTTGCTTTTTTTTCTCCCTGCTACAGATCATTGCAACTGACACATTCCCACAAGAATATCCCTGCAAATGTTCCTATACTTTGTTTCATTACTGTAGGATTTTCCAATAGAAAAACATTTCAAAGAAATACTTTACTGGCTCTACTTAATTCTTTCTTCTCACATAATCCTGCTGTTCCTTCACCTGTGTGGTTGGATGCATTACAATAATTGTTCCTTATTAAAGATACGCTTACCTTACTGGATGCCTTCACTCCTACTCTAAGTACAAACCTAAAGTTACCAAAGAGTACACTGTGAAAGAAAATGATACATAAGTGATTCCTCCTCGGTAGCTGTATCAGAAGCCTTGCAGAACATAGTGTATTGAGGAGTTAGCGACCTTGAACAGATGACGTTTTCTATGTTGTTACTTGCATTTAGGGCTTGAGTGGCCTGCATGTTATCATGAGCAGCGCAGCAGGGGAACCTGCGAGTGCACCCTGTGACCAGTCTCTGCTGCACTGATGGGTATGAGAGCGGTAACATTCCAGCCTATCAGGAAACTTTCTGCTAGCTGAACTGCTTAATAGTATAATCTGTAGTTTGTAATATCTTCAGGAAGAGTAAACTCTGTGTGGATCAAAGGGTGCAATGTATCCTGATCTGAAGACTGCTGTACATGGAGGAGTCAGGGATCAGCACCACAGTTAACCTGAGCAGGCACAGGCCTGGGCTGCACTGGGCTGCATGACCAGCATGGCTTCAGGCCAATGATCACTAAACATTCTTTGAGACTTGTAAAAAATGAGCTTGTTTCTAAGAGTTTCAAATGACAGCCTGAGGTAGGCACACATACAAGGAATATTGTGAATTTTTTTTAAAATTTTCAACAAATTAAACACATAAAAATATTTTCAGCATATGTATTCTCTATAATTACATGCATACAGAAAAATACCTTCATTAACCACTTGTGAGATGTGCATTTATTGTAGTAGAAAACATCCAGAAATATGTAAGAATTAATTTAGTTCAGTGCAATAAGAATAATTTCTGGAATACCTTATTCCCCATGACTTCTAGTGTTATCGAAAATACACCTCCTACAAAAGTTGGATGCACCTTGTCAGGTCTCATGGGCTTACGTTCAGGATCACTTAGATGATATTGAACCTGATCTTCTTCTACAGCAGGCAGTACTTCAGTCTCTCAATCCCTGCCTTTGCCTTCTGCGACTTGGGTAGTGTGGCTGGAGCTCTTGCCAGTGAAGACTAAAGCAAAAAAGGTGTTGAGTACCTGGCCTTCATGATTAAATTGGAACAACCCAGGGACAAAAAATCTGTTCAACTTCCAGTTGTGCATATCTAGTAGCAATACGTCTTTGTCTTAGCTCTAACTGCCTACACTGAGAATTAGGCAAAACTTCCAGACCCACCACAATCCCACCATCTGGAAACACCTATGAGCTTTTCTCACTGTTCATTTATTGCTAATTCACACTCTCTGCTACACTGGGTTGCAAGAACTGCCATACCCCACTAAGTCCTGAATACCACATGTTGGGGCTGCTCTAATTTCCTCGATTCCATTTTTATGCTGAACAATTGTAACTGCTTCAGTAAAATGATCACAGCAGTAATATTTACCCATGTTTTCTTAAAATGCAATACTCCTTTCCTACGCAGAAATATTTGTAAAGTATAGTTTGCATACTTCTAACACCAATTGTAAATTACTTTATGTCACTGAAATCCAAAGGAGCGATGAGGAATTTCTAATAATGCTTCAAAAATTTCTTAGCGCTCCATAAAATGAATTCTTACACTCTTTCTGTTGATTTGCCATCTGATGCATAATGAGATAACCACATTTCCAGGAGGTAGAAGAGATGAGTAGGGGAAACTCAGTGGGCAGCAGCACCAACAGAGAAGGCAGGCACACGAAAGATGACAACTCTCTTAGAAAGTTATTTTACAGATTTCTTTGCAGCAGGCCACACCTCAAGTACAGAAAGAGCTTTTTGAGAAGAGAGGAAGAACACCTTTGAATCACACTATTTCAGCCCTGCCTAATAAAATCAAGATAATTTCAGGGAAAAAAAAAAATAAAAGGAACCTCAAAGTAATAAAGATAATTTTTACAGAAAATGTAAGGTATTTTACAAAGAGATCTGGTGATTCTTTTGCAGTAGCTTCAGAATGCATGAATGTATGTAACATTCATCACTGGATGTATGTAACAAACTATCATCTCAACATATGCTAACCCTGAAGCCACTATTCTCAGCCCAGACTCTTGGCCCAAATCCCCTAATCAAAGATTAAAGCTAATTTGCTGAACTAAACTTGAGCAGCTGAAGCACCCCCATGTACTCCATTCTGCTGACTCTGCTACTAGAGAGGTAACACCTGGAAGCATGGCAATAATAAATGCCTCGTACCTGCCTCAAAGAGCAACAGTTGCTTACTTAATAATGGTGATTCAAAGCCTTGAATAAATGGTTATATATTTTTCATTTTTTTGTGACTGAACAACCAAATAAGGATATTTATTTTTGCATGTCAAGTTACTTGGTTTTGCTAATAAAATATGTACTTTGGATTTTGCAGTAGGATTTATGCTAAAATATGAAAATAAATAAAGCTGTTACAGTATATCAACTAATTAGTCCAAGCCAATGAATTACCACCTATGCCCCACTATTTAGAATCTGTAATTTAAAAAACTAAGCTCTCTTTATCACCTTTACAGAGGAAGAAAAAATACGTCTAGTTTATCAGAAAAGCTGTTCTCCCGCTTGAATTTTACAGAGCAGTAAGCAAAGATTTAATCTTGACTCCATAGTGGCTGCATACTGGAATAAGATCAGGCCATTTAATGTTTCACTCTATTTTGTACACTCTGCTTTCATCTCAGTAGGTCCCTGGGGAACCTAAATTTTTAAAAATCTTTTTGTGTGAGCTGACAGTAGAAAAAGACCATGCCTCGAGTGTAAGTTTGATTCTCCTACCAGCAGTTGGATCCATTCACAATCAGGAAAACCATATTCTGATATTTTCCTCATTACTTCCAGGAAGATGTAACTGCAAGAGTTACTATGGGAAACATCGAAGTTTATGACATTGCCATGGGTGAAGCCTATGTAAAACCAATGCTTGTGAGATCTGGGCTACACCTGTCCACTATAAAGATTATTCCAGTATGCAGAGGAAAGAAACAAAGAAAACATACTGAAAATTCTCCAGAATGTCTCATATAGGGAAATTTGGATGCAGCAGGCACAAGAGCAGAACCACATCACTCCACGACATTTAAGCTAATTTATTAAGCAGAATAGATTTAAAAGATGGATAGCAATTTTTATTGAGATTTTTTTACCCTTCAACATTCATACATTTCTAACATCAAAACCAAACGCATTAACTTCCAGCTCAGTTTCAACCACTTCAGTGTTTCCAAGTACTAGCTGGCATCCCAAGGTAGTTCCACACCAAGCAATGCAGCAATGTATTCTACCTCCTAGAAGCAGCTGCTCTACTTCTTTAATAATTTATTCCTCCTTTCCCTCCCCCACCCCCAAATAGGTTGTCAGCATAAACTGCAAATGACCCCTCTATCTGTGTAGCCCCAGCACTATTTCTGTGACTTTTTTCCCCATCTCTAAGGTCAACCAGCAGTTCTTACTTGGGTTACTATCACTCTTTGACCTCCCACCCCAAAGACATTAAAAGAAGGGAACAATGCTAACAGTTATTCAACAAAATCCATTCCTGCTTCTTTCCTTCTCTTTGTTTCTTTCCCCTGCATACCAGAGTAATCTTTATAGTGGACAGATGCAGTCCAGGCCTCACAAGCATTGCTTTTACATAGGCTTCACGCATGGCAATGTCATAAGCATCGATGTTTCCCATCATAACTCTTTGTCCTGGGTTCAGCAGTAGCAGTCATTTTTCTCCTTCTTAGTACCTGGTGCAGTGCTGTGGTTTGGACTTTCAGCCTGGGAACAGCTCTGATAACACCGATGCCTTCAGTTACTGCTTAGTGATGATTAGTCTGACCAAGGACTTTCTGAGTCTCATGCTTTGCCAGGAAGGAGGGGAAGCTGGGAGGAAGCAGAGAGAGAACACCTGACCCAAACTGACCAAAGAGGTATTCCATACCACAGCATGTCATGCCCACTATATAAACTGGGGGCAGTTACCCAGAAGGGTGGGATCACTGCTCTGTCAGGCTGGGTATTGATTGGTCGGGAGGTGGTGAGCGGTTGTATTCTCTTCCCTTGTTATTTCCCTTATCATAATTATTATTGGTGGTAACAGTAGTGGTTTGTGTTATACCTTAGTTACTGGACTGTTCTTATCTCAACCCTTGGAAGTTGCATTCTTTCCATTCTTCTCCCCACCTCCCTGGGAGCTGGGGGTGGGGTGGGGAAGAGGGCGGAGTGAGCGAGTGAACTGTGTGGCTGATTTACAGCTGGGCTTAAACCATGACACTCTTGCAGTTACATCTTCCTGGAAGTAACGAGAAAAGTATCAGAATCCAACTAGGGATGTAATTAAAAGTCTTTGAAAGAGGAGACAAGCAGGACATGTGGAGAGAGAGATAAGAGTTTCCAGAAGAAAAATAAACAAAGGCAGTTTTGAAAATAATTAGTTTATCTTTGCATTACTCAGCAAAATGCCAGAACAAATGGACATACTAAGCAATAAAACTGAAATCCGCTATATCTTGGATGAAATTATGCTCAATATTATTTCCTGAGCCTTGTTCACTAGAATTCTGCATGAGCAAGAAAGGCCATGTTTATAAATCCTTAAACAGGAACGGATTTTTAAATTACTTCAGAAAGAAAGGTTGAATTATGTTTGCAAGAAAAAATATGTACCCTTCCTTTATGAAGGTTTCTTCAGTTAGGAAAGGTATAAATGAATTTGCAATTATCTTCTCTATATTAATGCGGATATCATACTTAGCATGACTGATTTCTTAATTTTGTAACTAAATACTATAGTGGAAACATACTAAGTTGTTTTTTACATGCAAGAATTCATTTTAGATCAGTACTAAAAATTGTGCAGTCTTGCTTGTAAAATATACCTAAACACTTAATTATATTTTTTTAAATTGTCACAGCACACAAATATTTCCTGTATTTTAACAAATATTTACTTGAGAATAAACTATACAAAAAAGATTCAGGTAATGTAAATATGAAAATATGCATTAAAAAGAAATTAAAAATGTCTCTTCAATGAATATGTATCTGTTTTCAAAGCAGTCTTAATCCATATCTTACCCTGAGAGCTAGCAGATTTTAAACTGAAACTGGATAGAGCTCATCAGTGAGATAACAGACCTTTCATTGAGCTTTAAATGGCTTTAAAACATTTAGCTTCACTAATTTTCTGCTCATTGAGCCCTAAATTATGTTATTGTAAATCTGAAATAACTCTTGATGTCAAACTGTGTTAAATAGGTTTCATACGGATGCAAAGGGCAGAAGAATCAATCCATAAACTTGCTCTAGTTTTCCTTCATTATTAATATGTTGTGGGTGGGACTTACAGATAATCTGTTGCAGAAAAGCAAATGATTTGAATTACAATACATTCATTTTCACAGCACTGTTTCCATCTGCTTAGCTTCTCTGGACGGTTAGTTCTCTTTGACACATCATTATATTTTTAGTTTTAATCTTTTATTAACAACAAACAAATATGTTGTCAGTGCAAAACGTTATCTTTTGTGAGCAGTAAAAGAATGTTTAGGAAATAGAAAAAGTGTGTGACAGTTGAGGTAATACAAATTATAGGTTGCATTGAACACAAATACTGTCATAAGCATTAGATCAAAGTCTTGTTTCTAATTAAATCACCCCATTTGAATGTTTCCCTAAGTAATGGTGTTCTGTTTTTACATGTTGCTATAAGTATTTTTATTCCATATCTCTTGTGTTTATTATTGCAGTAAGCCATACTCCTTTAGGGCTCAATTCTGCGGTCTTCACTCAATCTAAATTCCCAGCTCAGTCTGAGGGCAGGATTTGCTTGAACAAGGACAAAAGAATTTAGCCTCTTATATGCACTCATGTCTGTATTCTCAAAGCCTAAATGAATTTCATTTTAGCAGAGTCTAAAATTTAACACGGAAGAGAAACCTTAAATTCTGCTTCACTTTCTCGTTCTGAATTTTCCTAGAATCATAGAATGGTTAGGGTTGGAAAGGAACTTAAGATCATCTAGTTACAACCCCCCTGCCATGGGCGGGGACACCTCACACTAGACCATGTCACCCAAGGCTCTGTCCAACCTGACCTTGAATACTCCCAGGGATGGAGCACTCACTTCTCTGGGCAACCTGTTCCAGTGCCTCACCACCCTCACAGTAAAGAACTTTCTCCTTGTATGTAACATGAACTTCCCCTGTTGAAGTTCAAACCCATTTCCCCTTGTCCCATTGCTACAGTGCCTGTTGAAGAGTCCCTCTCCTGCATCCCTGTAGGCCCCCTTCAGACATTGGAAGGAATTTTGTGTCATTTGCTTAGCTTCCTTTCTGCATTAACATTGCACCAATACGATAGGTATAATAATGAGCATTAAGTTCCTGTGAGAGAGAATTTGATGAAAGACTCTGCATACCCATTGTAAGTCAGATACTGAGAGAGAAATCTCTCATACAGTATAAAGCTCAGAATACCCACTTAACATTTTCGTTTTTACAAAAGCTCAGATCACCCACTTAACATTTGCCTTTTTATGTGACTAGGAAGGGATTCCAGAGAAAAAAATCTGCTTAGGTAATTTGGAGTCACTCACAAGTGTTTAAAAAACTAATGTTAACATGGTAGTTAAAGCACAAGTTAGTCTCCAGGAAGCCATGACACTGGAAGTCTGGAAAAGGCGCATGCCACTATCTTTGCTTCTCACTCTCCAACTGTACCAGGTAAACAAGAATTACACTTTGAATGCACATAAGTATTAGTTTATTTTTCCGAGGTCTTGAACAAACTTCAAATTCTACTGCCTGGCATGTTTTGTACAAGTTAAAACATCTACTCTGCCTCTCAGAAAAGTGCTGTATCTCAACTGCTGCAGGTCAAATATGATACAGCACAACTCACATTGTTCAGTTCCAAATATGTAACTGAGGAACAAGTAACCATCTGTAAGAATATATGCAATTATCCTATCCCAACAGAATTGTGCCATGTACTTTGAACTCTCACAGAAAATGTCCTCTAAATCACATGCTTTTTGGTAATATAAACTTCTAAATAATATTTGAAGGACTAAAGCAAAAAATTATGTAGATTATCACACACAATGCCTGCAATTTTCTATAAAAGCTCTCCAATAAAGATTTTAGACTGCTACAGAGCACAAATACAGATTCACTGAGAGTGCATAAAAGGTTTTCTTTAGGGCTGAAAAATGGAAACTCTTACCTCACATTACACTGTCCTGCATGCCCATAACACCCTTCTTTAGATAACGGTAGTATATGTTCTCCTCAAAGTGTTCCTTGTACATGAATATAATATACACCTGTTGAGAGCAACATGGTGAAGTCAAGCCTAAGCTTTTGACCACATACACCATAATCTGAAATCTGGATCCCCAATGACTTTAAAAGTCATTGCTGGAAATCCTTTTTTCCTCCTACATCTACTTTTATACATTCGTGTATTATTTATTTCTTCTACGACCCGAAAGAAAAAAAAAAATCTTACAGATCTATTTATGTCATATATTCCATTTTGCTAACATGTTTTTCCTAAATATTTTCCTTCACATGTATCCCAGTTTTTAAACACTTCCATTCTGTCATCCCCTCCAATGTTCAATTTGCCTTCATTTCTTTGTTATACGCTCTTTATCATTATTGTCTCTTTTTCACTTGAGTTCCTTCTCTTCTGTGAAATTAAGGTCACAAGTTACAATTGAATAAAACCTTCAAAAAGCAGCTAATGTAATGTGCAGGCATGCCATTAAAAATATCTGTGTCCTAGGTTACCTATTTTTTAAGAAAACTATTATGATATTTCTAAAATTGTTTTGCTAACCTAAACATAAAAGAAATGTGATTAAAAGAGAATAAAATGCTTTGACCAAGAAAAACAAATTGGATCCAAACTGACTTAATTACATAAGGATTAGTATAGAATAATAGAGTCATAGAATCATAGAACAGTTAGGGTTGGAAAGGATCATCTAGTTCGAACCCTCCCACTAAACCATGCCACCCACAGCTCTGTCCAACCTGGCCTTGAAAACCGCTAGCGATGGAGCATTCACAACTTCCCTGGGCAACCTATTCCAGTGCCTCACCACCCTCAGAGTAAAGAATTTCTTCCTTATATCCAATCTAGACTTTCCCTGTTTAAGTTTTAACCCCTTACCCCTTGTCCTATCAGTACAGTCCCTAACAAAGAGTCCCTCCCCAGCATCCCTGTAGGCCCCCTTCAGGTATTGGAAGGCTGCTATGAGGTCTCCACGCAGCCTTCTCTTCTTCAGGATGAACAGCCCTAACTTCCTCAGCCTATCTTCGTACAGGAGGTTCTCCAGTTCCATGATCATCATCGTGGCCCTCCTCTGGACTTGTCCAACCATTCCATGTCCTTTTTATGTTGAGGACACCAGAACTGCACACAATACTCCAAGTGAGGTCACAAAAAAGCAGAGTAGAGGGGCAGGATCACTTCCCTCGACCTGCTGGTCACACTCCTTTACATGCAGCTCAAGATATGGTTGGCTTTCTGGGCTGAGAGCGCACACTGCCAGTTCATGTTAAGTTTCTCATTGATCAACACCCCCAAGTCCTTCTCCACTGGGCTGCTCTCAATCTCTTCTCTGCCCAACCTGTAGCCGTGCCTGGGATTGCTCTGACCCAGGTGTAGGGCCTTGCACTTGTCATGGTTAAACTACATCAGGTTGGCATCAGCCCACCTCACAAGCGTGTCAAGGTCCCTCTGGATGGCATTCCTTCCCTCCAACTTATCAACTGAACCACACAGCTTGGTGTCATCGGCAAACTTGCTGAGAGTTCACTCAATCCCACTGTCCATGTCACCCACAAAGATGTTGAACAAGACCGGTCCCAACACTGATCCCTTGGGGACACCACTCGTTACTGGTCTCCAGCTGGACATTGAGCCACTGAGCACTACTCTTTGCATGCGGCCATCCAGCCAGTTCTTTATCCACCGAGTGGTCCACCTATCAAATTGATGTCTCTCCAACTTAGAGACAAGGATGTCATGTGGGACAGTGTCAAATGCTTTGCACAAGTCCAGATAGGTGACATCAGCTGCTCTGCCCCTGTCCATCAGTTCCGTAGCCCCATCATAGAAGGCCACCAGATTGGTCAGGCAGGATTTCCGCTTACTGAAGCCATGTTGCTGTCACCAAGCATCTTGTTTTTCATGTGCCTTAACATGCCTTCCAGGAGAATCTGCTCCAAGACTTTGCCAGGCACAGAGGTGAGACTGACTGGTCTGTAATTCCCCGGCTCATCCATTTTCCCCTTCTTGAAAATGGGGGTTATATTTTCCTTTTTCCAGTCATTGGGAATTTCACGTGACTGCCATGATTTTTCAAAATCATACATTTTTCAGTCCGTAATTTCTGTAATGGCTTAACACCCCTGAAAATAGTAGTTCAGTTGTGGAAATTGGCATTGCCTGCATCACAGTGGTAATAATTCAAAGACAATAATTTAATTTTTGGAAGTGAAAACTGACATTGCTTACGCTGCATGCTTATGTATTGTGCGTACTAAAGTGAATGTTTCATTAACAAAAACTTCTATTCAAGCATTAGGGAATGTTAGTGAATATAAAGCAACTTTTTTAATTTTCTAATGGCTACATTAGTCATGACATCACCCTCTCTATCTGAGCCCTGAAAAAGCAATTTAGAAATCCTGAAGTCCTATGCTAACTCCTCTTTACAGCTTAATTATTGTAAGCTACCTCTAACCTACATAAAAGCCAATTAAGAGGCAGCACGAGTAGCCATATTTAATATAAATAATATCATTGACTCATATTTTCTCAGCATGATTCTGTTTGAACTCTTAAAATAAGTATAGAAAGTTTTTTTAATACTCCTAAGGTAGAATAAAGTTGTCTATAGGAGGACTTCTTCAAGCTATAAAAATGTACATTTATGTCTAGACTGTATTATTCTAAATCACAGGTACCACACTTTACACATGAGAAATTATAGATCTCTGTCACGCCCTGGGTGAATCTGAAACAGGTGAATACCATATTCGTTCATTAAACACCACATGAGATAAGGACACTTTACAACCCCAACAATGTATCACCCAAAAATCAAAAAGATAATTATTGAAATTCACCATATAAAATAACTGAATATTCCTATAATTTTGAGAAAGTCCAAGGAAAAATATCTCTTTTCAGTGTTAGCATAATGCAGTAACATGCTGATATATGCTTCTTATCTAACAGTTCCTGTGGAAAGATTTAAAATAAAATCTGTAAATTCAGACAATTTTGTCCTGTAACTGAATCCATACAGGTACACTGTTGCAGAAAACACTTTCAGACATCTATATTCTGCCCTCCATCTCAAAGATGGCTGTCTTTTAGCAATACTGGATTTCCAGATTTCCTCTCAAACAAACTACTATTGTGCAAAACTACACAATAGTCAGGATAGCAAACAACTGAGCTAGGTTTATTTGTCTAAACTCCTAGCTCCAGACATTCTGTTGATTTGGAACACTGTAATAAGATATTTCAATCAAAACATACATGCTTTAGAAAGCTAGCATTTCCATAGATATAATGGCAATTTGAGACGTAAAGGTAGGCCAAGGGCTCTGACTTTGCAAAACAGTTACTTTCAACTCACTGCATATGCACCAATAAGCAGACAAACTGGAAGAATAAACGAAAGCCTTGAAGATGCTACACTATTTGTCAAGGAGCAAGGGAGAGGTTGGCAGTGATGGATGTACACTTTTGCTGTGCTTAGTGTACTACTGAAGGCCTCCTTTTAACCCAAGGGATGTCCTCGCCTGTGCTGGCTCAGACCTCACGCGCAGAGGGCAGTTCAGCTGCTGGATCAGAGTCTGTGTCTGCCCGAACGGTGATACTGCTGGGCGCAACTGCAGATAAATTGATAACATACCCATATTTCACCAGAGGCTCCTGCTGCAATTGAATTAATACCTTTATCCTGGGTCAGAAAAGCGGCATTAAGCAGCTACCTGGTACTTGAGTTCTGGACTTCTAAATCATGGATTTATTATTACTTTTTTTTGTTTATTTGTTTGAAATTATTATATCTAGATTTATATAGAAAAAATATATACTTAGTGACTTTCCCTCAACTATTATGAAGATGTCAGGCAAGCTATCTAGTCAGTGTATACCTTTGTGATTTAAGGAGTGGACGAAGTATAACAAAGTTATTATACACTTTTCTTAAGTAGATTGTTTAACGAAGCATTCTCTCTGTAAAAACTGCATAAAAAATCTAATTAAAATGTAACCTGCGGCGGCTTCACCAATTCTATTCTAATGGAAACTAATCCCTGTTTTAGGTAAATTAACTCTGAGGTCTTAATTTGCTTAGATTTCCCTTAGTCTTCCTTATTTTAAAAAAAGGGCAGTTTATTAGAACGTTTCAGCCTTCTAAGCCAGTGGCTTGATCCCCTAAATTTTTGCCCAAAAGATAAAGATACATTTGATTTCCAGTATCTTCTGTATAGCAAACAACAAGGTATTTTTTTGAGAGGTGAATACCATCCAAAGCATTATATATGTGAGCATGCATGCACACGTGTATCCTCCACTTGTGCCCCCAGTTCATTTGTCTTAGACTCGGTATTTTTTGACTCATCTCACTGGAGACAGACAAATATTTTAAAGCAAATAAGAGTTAGGACCACTTCATACCATAACACATATAATCTCATGGAAACTGAATCACAGTGAGACAATTAAACTAGACTTCGTTGTGTTTGAAGCATTGGAAAATACTACAGAAAGTCAAAAAAATTACTTGACATTATATCTGACTTCTGCTTAACATGCAAAAACATCTGGGATTTTTGAAGATGCAACTAATCTTAGAGTGTGTTTATAATCTGGTGTGAATTATTCCTAATTTACGATTGTTCTGTTTCTCAGTTTGAAGTCTGGTCCATTTATCCTAACTAGTCCATCATTTAACTAGTCAACTACACTTGTCAGTAGTTGAAGCTACCATCTTAAAATTCCTTCTTACGTAGAATTTGTAAGTTACTGCCAGCAATATATGAATCAAAAGAAATGGAAGCAATTTGAAAATGACTGACACAAGAAGACAAAATGCCTATCAACCAAAACCAAACAAATCCCCAAACACAGCCTAATCAGATTTACATCCAAAGTAAGCAACAGATTAATTTCACTTTGGTTTTGCCTGCTTGCAACAACCAGTATCTGGACCATAGGAGATAAAGAACCAAAACTGGGATGATTTGATTCTTGATGGCTTATATACATACATATTTAATAAAAGACATTAATCTCCTGACATCATAGTCAATACATAAAATGCTCTTACATGGTCGTGAATATTGTGTTTATACTAGTAGGTCACCTAAGGACAGTGAAATGTCAAGAAAAAAGCACAAAAAAATTGACACTAGGATCAGAAATTAATAAAAACAACATATATGTGATAATTGACATATTTAAGAGTATAAAAATTTTGCTCTTAGGGTAAAAGAGCTACACAAGGTATTTAAGCCTATAAATAATTATTATTTTAAATCAAGATCTGTTCTTTCAGTGGTCTATGGCTTCTTATTTTAGAGAGCTGGTCACAAGAGGGCAACATAGTTACATATATATGGAGCAGTTCTGACCATCCACCCAATGGAAATTAGCAGTATACAAAAATACAATAGCATATGGTAGCTTTTTTATTGATCAGTGTTTCTAGCAGAATAAATATCAAATTAAAATTACAAAAGGTAACCTCAATGCTGTCTCTCTATGCAGCTTCCATAATACAATCTGGTCACAGTCTAACATGGTATTTTCAAATAACATATAAATGTGTCATACAGTTTTCAGTACATTTTTAATGGATGTGCTGCACTCGTTGGAAATCCATACAATTTTTGCCAGATCTGTACAAGTGTCTCTCAATATTGCACAAGAACAACAAAATACAAAAATAAAAATAAATCAGACAAGTAAACCAGAGCATAGTCTGAAAATGCCACTGTCATTGGAATTTCCTCTCCTACAGTATTCCAGTGCTCTTTTTTAACCCGTCAATTATATACTGTTTTTATCCGTAGGAGCTCTGCCTCATTCAGAAAGAATGAACTAGGTAGTTTAGTGATTAGAGAATATGAAATGTGTGGGTAGAATAATGGGTAGTACATTCAACCTTCATTCCTTCATTATTGTTTTCTTAAGAAGATCAACAGCATAAAAAAAATTTCTTAAGTGAACCACTTCTCAAAGAAATATTTGATTGTTTCAATATGAAGATTCTCCTTGATAAAAGCAGGAAGAAACTTTCCAATAAGACTTCAAAGTAAGTTTTCCTGCAGTTCCAGATATAAGCTTTGTAGATCTGATATTCCAAAAAGACAAAGGCTATTGTCTTAGTGCTGATTATCAATTTCAAGGTTATTCACTATGTTTATACTGGATTTAAGTCATACAACACACAAAAGAGCCAAGAGAATTCCCACTATAGATGCAATGCTAATTAACAATAGTCATTATTAATTATCACAGCAACTTCACAAATTGTGGACAGGAAATCAACTGGAACAAGACTTCTAAGGACTCTGACAATGTCAGGCAAAAATAAGTTCCAATCACTATAGTAACAGCTGTGAGAAAACTTTTGGTTGTATTGCAGCCAATGGCAATACTCCCCCAAACATTAGAAAGGTCTCGCGTTCACTTTGTGGCAGTCATCCATGAGCCACACAACTAGCATTGACATTTTGGATGTGAAATAAAACCATTTATTTTCTCTACAGCTTGCTTGTAATAGATGCATTTGCATTGTCTGGAGTGCTTGAATGCCTAATCTATATACAGAAAATTCTGTAAAGCCAAAATCCAGCTTTCTTTGAGAACAGAGACTTAAATATGCAGATCTTTAACTTCCTTAATACATTTCTGGGAAAGATCTCTAGAATTCTTTTGTTTTCTTGTCACAGTCAGCCTGCTACTCTTCCCTTGTACATTCCAGAGTCTTCAAACTGTTCTTTTATCTGGGGGTGAAAGAAAGGTGGGAAGAGGAGAGAGAGGATATAAAGTAGACAAAAAACAAATTCCAGATGAAGTTAAAAAAAATTCTATTCATATTTATTTAAAAATTATATATTATATTAAAAATAAGATTCCAAGCATTTTAATGAAAAAAAAAACAAAACAGGCAGTACAAAAAAATTTATCTAAAATTTATCTCCTGAGGAAAACAAACAAGCAAAGAAACAAAAAAAAACCCCAACAAAACCAAACAAAAACCAACCAAACAAAAAACCCTCAATTTTTCTTTCTTTTTATTTCTAACCTGTCCTGGGTTCAGCAGCAGCAGTCATTTTTCTCCTTCTTGGTAGCTGATGCAGCGCTGTTTTTGATTTTGGTACTGGGAACAGCGCTGATAACACCAGTGTTTTCAGTTACTGCTTGGTGATGTTTTGGTCTGGCTAAGGACTTTCTGAGTCTCATGCTCTGCCAGGGAGGAGGGGAAGCCGGGAGGAAGGAGAGACAGGACACGTGACCCAGACTGACCAAAGAGGTTATTCCATACCACAGCACGTCATGTCCAGGATGTAAAAACGGAGAGCAGAGACCCAGAAGGGTGGTGGAGGTGCACTGTGGGGGATGCACTGCTTGATCGTGTTGGGATTGGTGGTGAGCTATTGTATTCTTTCCTTGTATTTGCCTTGTCATTATTATTATTGGTGGTAGCAGTAGTGGTTTGTGTTATACCTTAGTTACTAAACTGTTCCTATCTCAACCTGTGGGAGTTGCATTCTTTCGATTCTCCTTCCCATCCCTCCAGGAGCAGAGGGAAGAGTGGGGAGTGAGTGAGAGAGCGACTGCGTGAATTTATAGAGGCTTAAACCATGACATAACCATACGAAGCAGAAATGGGACCAGTGAGTACTCCTCTCACATTACCCTTTGTTGTATGGAGAGCTTAGTGAAACTTAATGTGACAATTTCTTTGAAAGCGTGGTCTGTTACAAAACAGTTGATTTAATCCTATACCTTCAAATGTCATGATCCTTCTCCATATCATTCCATTGATCATCATGATTTCAATCCTTCTGGTACACCTCTAGTCACATTTCTTTCCAGATCTTTTTCATCCACAAACATGCACCTTAATGTCTAACACCCCAAGATTTCAGAGAATCCACACTGCAGCACCAATTTCAGCTACCTTTTCTCAGGTGAACTCCTGGACACTTAGCCTAGATTTTAAGGAGAAGCCAAGCTGCACAGTTACTGAACAGCTGCAAAAAAATAATTATGTTAACCGCTAATTATGTTAACAGAGCTGTTAGACTATACCATCTCCCAAAACCACTTAAGGTGAGCTGAAAATGCAGCCATATTGGAGCTAACTCAGGAAAATAAAGGCATGTCACATGTATGATCAGTCCTAATGACTGTCACAAATCTGTGGAATCTGTGCAATCTACACTTGAGACTAATGATTTACATGGAATAAAGTAGGTGATGCACAGAAGACAATCACAACTAAACAAAAATGCATGCCCTGCTGACTGCAATGTAAAGGAAAAGAATAATATGCCAAAGCCCTTTTTAAAGCAAAACTCTTAATGAAGCTGTAAGACAGAATTAAATCCCAAACCAATATAAAATGTTATGTCTATAAAATAGTACAAATAGAAAAGTTACATTAATTCCTCCATGGCTGTAGAGTAGAAAACCAAGCAGCTGATATTTCTTAGTAGTTGTAACTGATACCAATTTAAAATAACTCCTGAGTGCAATAATCAGAACAGTCTTCGCTGGTTGAACCTTTTGGTTGAACTGGATGAACTATCTTTTGCCTGCCAGAAAACTGTTGGTAGGTGTTTTTAATTTCTATTCAATTTCTAATTCTAAAATTCTATTAAATTTCTAATTCTAAAATTCCATTCAATTTCTAACATTATTTTTATAACTTTACTGCACATCTCAGTAAAAAAAATCAACGTTATAACATGGTATACAGTAATGTTTAAGAATGATAGTGGGCGGTGAAAAGTAGGAATTGCATGCAGTATTCAGTTTTTCAGAGGTCTAGATACTGCAGACATTTATTTTAACACTTATTTATACACTTTCACTATTTCTGCGATAATTCGTTGTGCACTTCCCTGGGGAACACAAACCATCCTCCAAGGACAGGTCAGCTCCCTCAAAACTCCTTCTACTTCTTTCTTCAAGGAACCCAACATGACTGAGAAGTTACAGTAATTTCAACAAGCAAGGCTTCTCCTATCTCCTACTGGTCATGTCTTTTAAAGTTACTATTATCCTCTAATGACCTCTGAAATCTCAGAAAGAAAGGCAAAGGAGAGAAGTCCAGCTGCTTTCTCTTCCTAGCTTCAGCATGATGGCAATCAGGAACCCCTGACTGTGTTATGGCCCTATGTCAGCTCTTCTGCTGCTACTCTCACCCATGGTAACTCTCTTTTCAAGACAGATTCTTTCTCATTAACTTTTGCTTTCCTACCACTCGTGAAATTCTCTTTCGCCATCCTCTCATTCTCTTGTACAGCTGCATTTCAGGCTGTCACTTACCTAAGACACAGGACCTCACACAAAGTCTAATGACTCTTCCTAAAATTTTAAGATTATTTGGATCTGATCTGAAAAATATGAAAGGGCTTGGTTAACTGGTCTTTTATCTTCCCTGGTTTTACCCTATACAACACAATTTTGACACTCCTTTTAAAAAGCAAAGGAGATTTCACACTGACGTGAACCTTTTTCCCATGTGACACATTCAGAAAAAAATCAATTCCTTGCAATAGAAGAACACAGCAGAAATCTCACTGTAGGAGTACTGTGATGGACAAATAATTGTAATGGGCTACACTAAGTTCTGTGGGAAATGCTAAAGCACTCTCTGGTTAGAATTTTTTCTTAAAAACAAAAAGCAAACCCAAAACAAACAAGTCCTACTCATTCAGCACCTAAATAACAAAGATAAACATAAAATAAGAAAATTAATTTTAAAAAATTAAATAGATGTCCAATCAGTTGCTAAATTTTGGTGACATTCACAAACAGCTATTTACTCTAACATTTGCATACATCCCTGGTTCTTTCAATCAAATCTTTCATTTTTTTAAAGTACTCAGCTTCTACAGCTTCTTATGGAGTCCAGTGGTAGACAGATACACTCATTACTGGTAAAAATAGGGCATGTTTTCACATTATCTGCAAAGGCACATAGTTTGAGTTGATTCTTGGGAGTCAAAAGTAAAATGTTGATCTTCCTGAAGTCATGGCATTTTAAAAAGCCATCAGTTTATTTGAATAAAATCTGAACAAGCTTCTTCAGTATTTTAAAATTACTGCATAGGTGGAACCAAAAGATGGCTCCCACAGAAATGCTTGCTACTTTTGAAGCCTGAAGACAATATAATACGTATTTTTTGACAGCAAAAGCTGCCGGTTCATCTGAGAGTTTTAGTCAGAAGATCTGATCATCCTTGGTGGGTTGACCATGGTTAAGGGACAGAAGTCCACAGCTGCTTTCACCCCCTCCTCAACAGGAGAGGAGGCAGAAAGAAAGATAAAAAAGCTTGTGGGTCAACATACAGAGATGGTGGTCACTTACCAATTACTGTCATGGGCAAAACAGGCTTGACTTGGGGAAAATTAGTTTAATTTATTGCTTATTAAAAATAGAGTTGGATAGTGGGAAACAAAAATGAAGGTACCTTCTCCCTATGCTGCTCACTTTGCCCCAGGCTCACCTTCACTCCCGACTCCTCTACCTACATTTTCTGAGAGGAGCAGGGGAATGTGGAGCTGCAGTCAGTCCATAGCAGCTCCTCTCTGAACTGCTTCCTCCTCACGTTTCTCCACTCCAGCCTGGGGCCTTCCCACCTGCTGGAGTCCTTCAGGATAAGCTTGTTCCAGAATGGGCTCTCCGTGGGCTGCAGCTTCATCCAGGACATGTCCCTGCCCCACCGGGGTCCCTCCTGGTGCCGCAGGGGCATCTCTGCCGAGCACCCGGAGCCCCTCCTACCCTCCTCCCGCTCTGCCCTCGGGGCTCGCGGGGCAGTTTCTCACCCGGGTCCCCTCAGCCCTGGCTGCCGGGCACCGTTTGCCCTTCCTTACCCAGGCTTTCCCCGAGGCGCCCGCCCGTGGCTGAAGGGCTCAGCCCTGCCCTGCGGTGGGGCTGTTGGAGCCGGCTGGAACCGGCTGTGTCCGGCACGAGCAGCACCGGCCGCTCTACACAGAGGATGCCAGGGCAGCTCCTCAGCGCTGCTGGCGCTGGCAGCATATGGGCTCCTGCAGCGGGTGCACCTCTCTCACATGAATTGGGGGAAAGTCTTAAATTGAAAGCAAAAGTGGACCAAGAGTATGTTCTAAAACTTTTTGATCAAAAAACCCTGCAAATGAAGGTCTCTAAATTGAAGAACACTTGTACACACTAAATCATTCTGGAAAGTTAATTTAAAGGAGATGTCTCAAGCCAGCAACAAGGAATTGTATATCTACTTAATGTGCGGTTACAGCATGGCTGTGAGAGGCCTTAAAATGTACTTTTAAAATGTGGGACTTTACTGTTGTTTTTTTTTTTTCATTATTTTCAGCTATCAAACATACTTCATTTACCTCTTGAATTTCCTAGGAATTTCAAGTGCTCTATTTTTGGGAAAATCGTGTAACTTATGCCACTATGCAATTTTAAACCATGTTTTTTCTTTAAAGCACAGTTTTGTTCATCTTGTCATTTGTTCTTTCTGTAAGTAATAGTTATCTGGCCATTCTGAAATATATAATTATAGAGGCATGAAAAATTGGTAGGGCTGGTGCCTTTTTAAAAATAGTTGGTGGTGCAATACAGTGACGTTCCTAATGAGGATGTTCAGTTAATTGTATGCAGAAACAATCAGCAACTGGATTCCTCTTAGATTTTTCAGTGATTAGTTTTGTGGTTGTTCTTTTATGAAGTCTGAAATGTCAGCAAAATGTGTGCATGCTGGAAGCTTTTCCCATAAGGGATATAGCACGGCAGAACTCCTACTCAGAACTCACTAATCAGACCAGCTGAAATAAATGCTAACCGGGTGTTGCTTCTGCAAGAATTTCTATTCTACACAGGCTAAAAAGTTACTATTTCCTTTATGTTATCACCTACCATCATTTAGTAAAAGGAACAAGTCAATAATCTGTCTGAGAAAGATCTTCTTATCATTAGCACCCATCACATCACACTGATAGGGATCTTCACTAACCTGAAGAATTATAGTCTTCACAAACATTTGGATCAGTAAGGTTCCACTCTGTTCTAGAGTTCAAAGTTTTCATATGCTTACAAGTAAGCCTTGACAATTTGATCTACTACATTCTGGGTCAGAAGCTCAAATTTTAGTCAAATTACTTCAGCAAGTTCCCTATTTAATTGTCTTGGACATGTATTTTGGATAGGTTAGGGCAATAAGCAAGAAAATTTTTTTTTTAGTAGCTGTAAAATGAACAGATAGGAGGCAGAGAGCTCTTCCAGAGAGCTCTGTTGTTGCACTTCTGTAAAGACCACAGAACTCAAGCACAAAATCTGCTTGAGTTTAGAAAAAGACAGCGATAGTTTAAATCTTCCTTGTAAGAAGGGAAGGAGATGAGCAATGCACATCTGTAACTCCTCTGTCTCCAAGAGATTTTAAGTCTATTCATTATCAGACCAAAGACATTCTGCATTTTGTCAACAAAAATAACAGTACACATTGTCAGATGCACGGCATTTCCACAGCTATGTTTTTTTGACAGAAAAGACAAGTAAATAACCCCCAATCTCCCTTTACTTTGCTTAATTTGTTTCTGCTATCTCAAAACAGACTATTATCATGTTTATAAATCAAAGCGTAATGCTTCTTAACTGCATGACAATCTCAAATGTACTGAACAGTCTAGGGGACTACAGACTGCACACACATCTGCTGGTGAGGCACAAAGATCTGGATATGCACAAAACTGGCAATCTGGAGCATCCCACTTGCCTTCCTGTCATAAATACTGCAGCCAGTGCTGTCAAGACAATGATGAAAAACACATCAAATTAAGAAGCAATCTAATGCTAAAACCTAAGACTTTCCTAAATAGTATAAAATTATTCAACCTCAATAATCTGGCTGTAGTACTGAGGGCCTGAAATCAGTTAAGTAAAGGGAAAGAGGAAGCAATCTGAAGACACTGATGGTACTGTTGATTAGGAAGCAAGCTACTTAGAAAGCTGATACACTTCATGAGACCACATCTAGAGTATTCCAACAAAAGATGAACACATATACACCTAGGACAGTCTTCAGCAAGGCTTTGCTCATTTCTCATTGAGCCCTGGAACACCCGATGGAAGGAATGGATTTGCTCAAATTCAGTCTAGCAAGGCTGTGAATAGGTTCTTTCCCATAATCTCCGCTACAAGGGAATAAACTTTTACAGCTATCCTAGCTCCACGAGTTACATGTCTGAATAACAGTTTAGCTCCTTTTAACAAGCATGGGTGCAATTATTACTACAAAAGTCTATGTTAAATTTTGCCTTTAGTGGCAAGACTTTAGTAAGGAATAACCATAGAGACAAAAAATTTCCCAGACTACCAATTGAAATCCAGCATTTGGATAGATCCCTCCTCCTCTCTTCTTGGGGATTTGTTCTTTGACTTTTGTGTTAAGCATCAAAGTCACATACTAGTCTGTTAAATATTGCAGTTAACATCCTTATGATACAATTTCATGATTTTAGTTTATCTGACAAAAAAAAAAAAAAAAAAAGCAGCAGATTAAAGCAGAAAGAAAAGCTTTCAGTAGTGATGGAGACAGTTGTTGGTATCAAGGAGAGACTGAGAGATTTAATGGCTTAATTTGTTTTATGCCAGCCAATCGGCAAGAATTATTTGCAGCACAATATTCATTCAGGACTTCTATTTTTTTTTATTTTTCATTTTTTTTTCAAGAAAAGCAGACTTTGGATACAGCCAGTAAAAGTTATTCCAAGCACTTTTGCAGTCAATTGAAGAATGAAGCTGACTCACTAAAAGTGGAAAATGAAATATTTTATCATGGTATTACTTAATAAATTGCAAACAGTTGTTTGAAAACATTATTCTTTGCAAAACTGGCACTTCCTTTGCATTTTTTCTTTTTTCCTAATGTAAAAAGGTAACTTCTCCAGCACAACATAGTTTAGATGCTTGCTTACTTGAACAAATTGACTGAAATTTGTAAATTAAAGGTAATGTAAAACTAATATAACAGGATGCACAATTTCTATAGTGGGAAAATTCTGAAAAAGTTAATGTATTTATGATTGATTTTTTAAAATTAATTTTTATATGTAATGTCATTAAAAAGATTGAGGAGCAATTTGGGCAAAAATATGTGAACCAATATTTCGCTCCTATTTAATCCCTTAACTAAAACTTGCTCTTCTAAAACTAGCAAAAACCTCACTGCTTGAGATTTTCACTTCCACTAAAAAAATGAGAGATGTTTTGTCACAGGTTACTACAGAATTATTGAAGGAGATAAGTAATGAACACTTATAACAAAACTTTATTATTTATTTTATCATTGAAAAAGAGCTGTAATGAAATACTAATTAACATAAAAAGTACATGTGGACGTTTTGAGAGGATGACTGATGTTAAACAAATCCAGTTCATCTCAGCTGAGGTGGATGATTCACAATTTTTATTTACTAAAAAAGTTATTTAATTCTCATTAATTTTGTCACAGAAATCTTCACTTGAACTCAGCTATGGATTTAGGGATATAATACATTCACGAAAAGTATGACCTCATGATATTACAGACGTGAAATTGTTACAGAGATGGAAAAGGAAATACTTTATTAATGCAGTTGGTGTGTCTAGTAAAATCAAATATTAACCCAGTGACCTGATGCAGCACACACTGGAATTATGGAAGGCTGCCTATTGATTTAATGGTTACCAAATGATCACAGACTTCAGAGAGGCTTCATTATAGTTTCAGTCTGTTGAGTACCCATTAAAATCTTGACCTGGGCTAAAGCTGTGTTTTCACTTAGGTAAATTAAACCTTAGACTGATTTACAAAAGTTGTCTGAGGACTATATTTTATACCTCAAACACATTCATCATTTACTCTTCAGCCATCTGCATTTGTCAAATGCAACAAGATGCTGCAAGAGCAGTGCGGAAGACAGTCTAGCTTTGATCATATTTTGTGTTACCTGTGTTTGTTTCAGAGCTCTTTTGTTTGTGTTTTTTATGAGTCAGTGCTGTGTGAATCCAGTAAACGTGCTTACAGATTTTCAACTGGGAGAGCTTTCCTGGGCTTTGTTGATTTTGCATTTTGCTCTCAGATACAGTAGGAAATTTTGGCTGATGTTTTCAGGGTCACCTAAGGGATTTTGATGACCTGTTCCTATTAAAATTAATATGAATTGAACATACAAATGCCATTGGTAATCTCACCATTTATGCTATTGAAAAATAAAAGTAAAATAAAATTTATGTTGCATTAAAAAGTAAAATCTTGCTATCTAGATAACCATCTAGCAGTCCTTCTTTCCTCAACCTTCACTGAAATCCTTTACAGAAACTCCATGAAAGCACTTTTTTTACAGTTCTAAGGGCTTACACTTGGGCCTTGCTTTACAAGGGTTTTTTTTTTTGGCTGGTATTTATTTTATATTACAGTACATTCCTGAAATTTTGACTTGTAATATATTGCAGGAAAAAGCCATAAGAATAATAAAAATGTTAATGCCTTGTATCTTTCATATTTCACTTTCAAGAGTTTCTGAGCACTAGACATACCTTTGCTATGTTTAGGAATCAGTCCTGCATGATGTAGTCCTGGAAACTGAAAGTAGGAAGAGTACACTTGAAGCACTCAAGTGTTGCCGTTAAAATCTTTGTTGCGCACTGAAGAACAGATTCACTGTTAATATCACAGAAGACTGAGAATGTAGGAGATATACTGACAGAATGCAAATGCATTCATGAAGTTTCTCAGGATTAGGACAGAACTGAAAGGTTTTTAGTATTCGCTCAATAAGGCAGTGACAAATCTTAGGCTCATATGACACAAGGAATAGATGGAAAAAGAAATCTTTTCGCATGAAACATAATGAAACAAAACAAAATATTTTTTTTTTTAAATATTCATCCAAAACTTAGATGAAAAGTTAAAAAAATCCAGAAAATTAATCTTGGAGTTTCTTTTTGCTTGTCATTTACTTGATAGAAAGGATCATCACATTGTCACTTTCTCCTGTAGGAAGAAAAACTGACATGACTTTTCAAGAAACGCAGCCAAAAGGCTTTCATTTAATTTCCTTGATGGAATTTTCACATTTTTGAAAAACAGAGGTTTTTTAGTTATAAAATTAATGAGATTAGAAGTAGTCAACAGTAGTTATTTCTGTACAAATACAGAACAGTTCATGCAATTTATTCCGTACTGCTATAAATCATTAGTAAATAAAATTCTTAATAATTCTGTGCTCTTACTTTTTTAAAATGTTAACACATAGATTTTATTATTAACTTTCCAGAAATTTAAGCAATTTTTTTTTAATAAAACTTTAGATTCTCTGTCTCTCCTTCTTCCTGTTCTCCCTTTTTTTAAAGAAGCTGTATGCTTGCTTCACAAAAAAGGAGCTGGAAGTCTTGGTGGACAAGTTGAACATAAGTCAGCGGTGTGCCCTTGCATTAAAGATGTTTAACCACATATGCAGCAATGGGATCATAAATGCAGACTAGAAGGGGCCTCAGAAATTGCCCAGTCCATCTTCCTGCTCAAAGAAAGGTCTACTGTACAGTCAGACCAGGTCATTTAGGGCTTTACCCAGTGAGCACATGAAAACATCCTAAGATAGAGACTGCACAGCCTTTCTGGGCAGCCTGCTCCACTGCCTGCCTGTTCTGAGATTGAAGAAGTGTTTCTTAATAGCCAGTCTGAATTCACCTTATACTTGCTGTCTCTCATCTCCCCACGTTGAATCACTGGGAAAAGCCCCTTTTTAGCTTCTGGATAACTCCTCATACTGGGGCACTGTTGTTCAACACCCCTGAACAAACTCCAGTTCCTTAGTCTCTCCTCACAGGTCAAATGATAAAACCCCCAGCCAGCACACTCAGCTGTACTTACTCATTCATCAACTCTTTCTTATACTGAAGAGCTCAAAACTGGATACAGTATTTCAGATTGGATCTCATGAATGACGAATAAAGGAGTCCCCTCAATGATCTGGCTGTATCCCTGTGAATACCTACCAGGGCACCGCTGGCCTTCTCTGCAGCTGGGGCACACTGGTGGCTCATGCTCAGCTTGTGTCTGTCATGGCCCACAGGTCAGTTCCCACAGGGGTGCCCCCAGGCACGCAGGCTCCCAGCCTGTGCCCTTGAGAAAGGGCAGGACTTGGCATTGCTCTTGTTAATATTTCATGAAGTTCCTATTGGCCCATTCCTCCAGCTTCTCTAGATCACACTGGATTACAGTCTTGCCTTTCAACACATTGACTAGCTCCCCAATGTGGTGTCATTTCCAAATGTGATTACAGCCTCCTCCATCACATCTTCCAGATCACTGACAAAGATGTTGAACAGAACAGGTCCCAGAAGGTCCCCCTGCGCTTGTTAGCAGCCTCCAGTTAGAGTACAAGCAATTAACCTCCACTTTCTGAGCCCAATTGTACAACTCATTTTTTATCCACTTAGTTGTCCACCCATTCAGACTGTTATTGTTATGGGAGATAGCGTTGAAAACCTTGGGAAGTGACATCAACTGCAAGAGATTCTGCCACTTTGTTTGGAGCCTGTGTTCTGCTGACAGGCAGGGTGCACAACAAAACAACCACACACTAGCTGTATAACTGTATATATAGCAACTATATAGCTGTATAGCTGTTTTATTAAACAAGCACACTAAAGAGAACCAGTGTCCTGGGTTCAGCAGCAGCAGTCATTTTTTCTCCTTCTCGGTAGCTGGTGCGGCGCTGTGTTTTTGATTTTGGGCCTGGGAACAGTGCTGATAACACCAGTGTTTTCAGTTACTGCTTGGTAATGTTTAGGCTGGCCAAGGACTTTGTGAGTCTCATGCTCTGCCAGGGAGGAGGGGAAGCCGGGAGGAAGGAGAGACAGGACACGTGACCCAAACTGACCAAAGAGGTATTCCATACCACAGCACGTCATGTCCAGGATGTAAAAATGGAAGAGCAGAGACCCAGAAGGGTGGTGGAGGTGAACTGTGGGGGATGCACTGCTTGGTTGAGCTGGGGATTGGTGGTGAGCTACTGTATTCTTTCCTTGTATTTGCCTTGTCATTATTATTATTGGTGGTAGAAGTAGTGATTTGTGTTATACCTTAGTTACTAAACTGTTCCTATCTCAACCTATGGGAATTGCATTCTTTTGATTCTCCTTCCCATCCCTCCAGGAGAGGAGGGAAGAAAGAAGGGGAAGTGAGTGAGAGAGCGACTGCGTGGGTTTGTAGACGCTTAAACCATGACAATCAGGCATATATCTCTCTATACATAGTGAATAAATGCAATAAAGTAAATCATATATATATATGTAGAAATAAAGCACAGAGGTAAAATAGCAATGCATCAAATCATTACTGTATAGAGAGAACAGAGATTAAGAAGAAAAACTTCAGTCATCAACGAGTCATCATCCAGGGCCACACTTCAAGCTGGGAAACCGTGTTGCAGCCGATGCCAGGAGTCGCAGGTAATTGGTAAAATTCCTGTGCGGTGCCCTCACCCATTAGTGAGGCTTCAGATTCTAGGGTCCTGTTTTTATACTCTTACAAAAAAAATTGTCTTTATGCCAGAAATGTGATTGATTGTTTACTCATGGGGCCATGAAATTTCTTATGATCTCCCTGTTGTCCATGCCAAGGGCATTGGCAAGGCTCCATGGCACAGCTAAGTACAAAGATCATAGGACAGCTGCTGCACCCTTATGTTTTCCTGCGTCTTTCTGATAATCACAATGAACATAAACATATATACTCTACCGAATACACTTTGACAAAAACATACTATTACGTCTCTTAGTCATGAGTGGGAATCAACTCTCACCTAGGCTCCCATCCCATCCAACTCTCATCCTAGGTTCCCATTCTCACAGCCTGTGAGACCAAATCCCCATTTGGGAGATTCCCTATACAAGAAAGGCATAAATGTACTGGATCAAGTCCAGTGGAGGGTCACCAAGATAGTCAGGGCGCTGGAAAACTCAGTGTAGGATGAGAGACTGAGAGAGCTTGGTTTGTTCATCCACAATAAGGGAAGCCTAATTGGCAATTTTACTGTTGTACAGCTACCAGGTGGGTTGACATGAATAAGATGGAACCACACTCTTCATGGACGTACACAGGGGAAGCAGAAGAGGAAACTGGCCCAAGCTGCAACACAGGAAATTTCAATTAGATATAAGGAAAAGCTTTTTCACTGTGAGGTGATCAAATACCAGAGCGGGTGTAGGACCTCCATCCTTGGAGGTACGTAAGGCTCAGCTAGGCAACACAAATTCTAAAGGTCCCTTCTAACCTAATTATTTTATGATTCTATGATTTTTCTATCCCCCACAATTTCCCTAGCACAGAATTATGAATGACATTTAAATGATCCTGTCAGTATTATATAGTAGATCTCAGTTGCCAGAACTACCATGTAAGTAATCTCTAACTTATGCTTTCATCTTTGTACCTTTCACAATTGATAGCATTTACATTAGCTTTCTGCTCATTAGTGATCATTTAAGATAAAGCTTAAAAAAAACAAAAAGCGTTCATGACTACTCTCATACCATTTCCTATCCTTAATGGAGGGACCAACTATTTCCTCAACCTTTAACTCACTCATGCATAAAAAATTTTTCTCTTGCTGTACTTTCTATGCTATATTTGTTGCAATTCATTTTCTGCTTTAACTTTCTGATTCCCTATTCATAGTTGCACTGTTTAGTTCTCATCTTCAGTAATTTGATTTAGTTACTTCTTGTGACATTCTTTCAATTTCTATTATTTGAAAATCATATAGATTGGTGGCGTTGATACATCTTTAAACTTTCCTTCATTTATGATCTTAAATATACCTCTGTCACTCTTGAACTCCTTTTTCCTTGAGAAATGATACCCAGATAGTTCTACCTACCACCCTTCTCAGTTAACTGAAAATGGATTTCTGTAAGTCTGTCACATATTTTCACGTGAAATTTCCCTTATGCATTACCTGCTACATATTATATGCATTCATATGTGTCACAAGTACAGAAGTTTTTTACCTTAAGACTGAATTTAGACATTTCCACTACCCCAGTACTGCTGGACTGTACATATGTTCGCAACTGTTACAAAGAAAAGAGGCTATTAACTTAGTTGATAATAATCTTCCAAATGTCACCAATACTTGCTACAAATGCTTGTTTTATACAAATGCAGACTCACCATATGCTTAAAAAACTCTTCTAATCCTCAAAAATTAAATTAATTTCTTCCTCACGAAAATGCATATTTAGCTAGTATTTTAAAAATAGTTTATTAATTTTTGGAAGAATTATGAGTACAAAAAATCAGAAAATGCATATAAGATAAAGTTCTTTTAAAATGAAGGTTCACAGAGTGAGTAGGAAGCAAGTGATTTATTTCATGTATTTAATGTAAAAGTTTTTGAGAGTCTCGTAATTATTTTCTAAAGATTAATTTAGTATGTAAATAGTATATTTACTTTGCTCTCCATTTCTTAGATAGTCACCCTGATTTTTTTTTTTTTTTTTAATGCTAGCTTAAGGTACAAAAGGTATTTTTATTTTGTGTGACTAAAACCAACCCCTTTCTACCTCGGAATGAAAAGTTCTCCATTTAATGCCAAAATTTTTAAGTTCTCTTTATGCTCTTTTCTTAAAGAGCTAAAAAATCAGTACTTCGTGTTCAGAAACATGAAAGTGCCAAGTTGATTTTATCAACGTTAAAAGCTGCTGCTTCCAATTCAGAAGCTAAGCTTAAAGCTAATCTTTTAACATTGTCCAATGTTAAAATGTTACTATCTAGTATCCATTAAAATGTCCTGTTTTGCTAAAATGTGCTTATACAATGCTTGGGACAGTTTGAGGAATATCATCGAATCATAGAATACTTAGGGTTGGAAAGGACCTTAAGATCATCTAGTTCCAACCCCCCTGACATGGCCAGGGACACCTCACACTAAACCATGCCACCCAAGGCTCTGTCCAACCTGGCCTTGAACACTGCCAGCGATGGGGCATTCACAACTTCCCTGGGCAACCCATTCCAGTGCCTCACCACCCTCACAGTAAAGAATTTCCTCCTCATATCCAATATAAACTTCCCCTGTTTAAGTTTGAACCCGTTCCCCCTTGTCCGCTCACCAGAGTCCCTAATGAAGAGTCCCTCCCCAGCGTCCCTATAGGCCCCCCTTCAGATATTGGAAGGCTGCTATGAGGTCTCCACGCAGCCTTCTCTTCTGCAGGCTGAACAGCCCCAATTTTCTCTGCCTATCTTCATACGGGAGGTTCTCCAGTCCCCTGATCATCCTCCTGGCCCTCCCTGGACTTGTTCCAAGAGTTCCATGTCCCTTTTATGTTGAGGACCCCAGAACTGCACACAATACTGCAAGTGAGGTCCCACAAGAGCAGAGTAGAGGGGCAGGATCCTGTCTTCAGTTCTTAAAATATGAAGATAGAAAAAACTGCATACAAATTCATAGTGAAATCTGGGGTGTCTCTTCCTTTCTCAGAAATCCCAACAGCTTCAATATGAAATTGTCAAGCACTGCACAAATTATAAATGTAATTTTTCTTCTTTTTTTAATTGTATTTATATATATATCACATAAAAATACTACTCACATGTTTCTTACTCACTTCAACATGTAGGTTTGGTGGCATGAACTTCTCACCCTGTCAGGTGCTACTTTGTAGATGTTTGCCAAATTAAAATAAACTGGTCTTTGCCTTTAGCAGTCCCAAAATTACAAAAGGTTTCTCAGGCAAGAAAGAATAAGAAAAAATCTCCTGGGAGCAATTTGAATATTTTTGACATTACTATGATGTTTGATTTTGCCCTGATAACCTACCACATCAAGGAAGGCCAAGTATATCTGCATCACTTTCAAAGGAAAATTCAATAGCCAATCCAAAACTCTAAGAACAGAAACTATTAGAACACACACTATTATCTCCTGATAGCATAGACTACTGAACTTTTTCACATCTTATCAGTATGCTTCACTTCATTCAAAAATTCTTTTAATGAACAAAAATAATTTCTCAGATATTGAGGGATAATCTACATACTCAGGTTTGCCTTACCCGAGCTTTGGGCTGTGCTTATCACAGTGCCAAATTCAATCCTGTAGTGCCGAGTCTCCATTAACATATTCTGAATCTCAGCATGGTTTATAAAGCTCAGACTTGATTCTGTATGTCAGCAATCACAAACCTGTGCAGACATGAAAAAAAAAGAAAAGGTTCAAACATCCTCAGAATTTCATATTGGAAGAAAATATATGTCTTATTTTTGTCTTCTCCTTTTCCTCCTTTTTTTTTTTTTTTGACTAAAAAACCAAACAGAAACTCCTACCAGACTCAAGTTTAAAAATTATATATAGTACAGATTATGAAAATTGGTAGAATGTGAGTACCAGCATGTATCAGTTATAGCTGAAAAGGAAAGAGTTCGGAAAGCGTAAGCAACATTTTTTTCTCTAGTGAAATGAGCCATAAGTATTTTAGCCAAAGGTCAGAATGCATTTTTGTTCACAAAACCATTAAATCAACCCATCAAGTGCTGTTTTGAAAACCAGGTATTAAATATTAAAGAAAAGGTACAGTGAGAAACTTGACAGGTAACTTGCGCTACATTCATGATCACAGTTGCTTCATAGAGTTCCTTGAGGCAACAGTTTGAATTTTTTTCTTATATTAGGAAAAGAGCATATATGAATGAAAAATACTGCCTTCCCCAAGCAGCTGAGATCTTAAAATGGAAACCATAAAAAAAAAAAAAAAACAAAAAAAAAAAAAAACAACCAAAAAAAACAGGTTGAAAAGGATTTTTGGAGCTCAACAATGCCCTGACCAGAGCAGAATGAACTTTAAAGTCAAAGAAAGTTGCTTAGTGCCATGTCCATCTGGGTTTTGAGTATCCCCAAAGATGAAGAACCCACAGCCTCTCTGGGCACCTGTGCCAGTGTTTGACCACCTTTATGATGAAAAATATTTTTTTAAAGTTGCTTAGAAACTCAGAGCAGATTACACGGTAATGGGGGAAAGAAAGGGGAGTTGGATATTGTCGTAAGGGAACACTCACATATGAAATCAGGTTTCTTGAACAGAATGGCCTGATAGCAGTAGGAGTTGTCCTGGGTTTGGTTGGGGTAGAGTTAATGTTCTTCCTAGTAGCTGGTACAATGCTGTGCCTTGGCTTTAGTCTGAGAACAATGCTGTTAACACACTGATGCTTTAGTTGTTGTTAGGTAGCGCTTACCCTGATCAAGATCTTTCCAGTCTCTATGCTCTGCCAGTGAAGAGGGGCACGGGTTGCTGGGAGAGAGCAGAGACAGGACACCTGACCCAAACTAGCCAAAGGGGTGTTGCGTGCCACAGCATGTCATGCCCAGTGTATAAACTAGTGAAGTTACCCAGAAGGGATCGATTGCTGCCCAGGTGGGGCTGGGTATGGGTCAGCTGTTGGTGATCAATTGTATTGTGCATCACTTGTGTTTATTGTTTTTTTCCTTTCCCCTTTAGTTTTATATTCTCTCCCCTTGCTATTTCCCTTATCATTATTATCATTATTGCCTTATATTTTACTTTAGTTATTAAACTGTTCTTATCTCAACTGTGGGGTGTATATTCTTTCGATTCTCCTCCCCATCCTGCCTGGGGAGGGAGGAAGAGGGGGTGTGTGAATGAGTGGGTGTGTGGTGCTTAGTTATTGGCTGGGTTTAACTCATGACAGGAGTCCCTGTTACAAAGGTCTTTGCAGCTGCGTCTTCACCTGGGTCTGACGAGACACCCTGAATTGTCCTCACTTCTAATGATCTAGATGTCCCATGGTTCTGCCAGCCACTCTGCACATTCATAATTCATCACTATTTGTAATCTTAATAGCATATGAAACATCTCTTAAATGTGCTAGCGACTTAAAAAAGACTGTCCTACATGACCACATGCAGGAAAAGTTTATATTGACTATCTACCACTGGTTCATTTCTGAAACAGCATCCACTTAGGGGAATCAGTGGAGGGAAGGGCCAGATTCTTCCCCCAGGATCATAAAATCATAGAATGGCTAGGGTTGGAAAGAACCTCAAGATCATTTAGTTGCACCTCTCCTGCTGTGGACAGGGACACATTCCGCTAGACCAGGTTGCTCAAAGCCCCATCCGGCCTGGCCTTCAACACTTGAGGGATGGGGCAACATTCCAGGGATGTTAACCAGCACACAAAAATACAAATTGGAGTAAGCATAGTGGTAGCTGATTGGGGCAATTTCTAGAGATCCTTTATGTCAGTCAAATACTTAATCATAAAGGTGACTTGGAGTTCAGTCAATCACGCAATTTCAAGTTACCTTGTTCTTTCAAATCAGTTCCTTACCTCATCTACATAGATGAATAGTGAAACCATCCATGAAATTATATTAACCGGGCAGAGTTACGTGGAAGAGCAGATCACTGCTCAGGTCAGGCTGGGCATCAGTCATTGCATGGAGAGAAATTGTATTGTGCATCACTTGTGTTCATTGGTTTATTTTTCTTTCACCTTTTAGTTTTATGTGCTCTTCCCTTGTTATTTCCTTTAGTAGTAGTAGTAGTAGTTTTGTATTATACCTTAGTTATTGGACTGCTCATATCTCAGCCTGTGGGGGGCTTACATTCTTTCAGTTATCCTGCCCATCTCACCTGGAAAGGGGAAGGTTGGGGGGTGAGCGAATGACTGCGTGGTGCTGAGTTACTGGCTGGGCTTAAACCAGGACAGATATTTATATGTATTAATGAGATCCCATCTCAGTCTTCTCTAGACTAAACAGACCCAGCTCCTGCAATCGCTTCTGATAAGAGAGGTGCTGTAGACCCCATATCATCTCTGAGGCCTTCTGCTGGACCTTCTTCAGTAGCTCTTTGTCTTGTACTGAGGAGCCTAGAACTGGACACGGTACTCTAGATGTGACCTCATTAGGGTCGAGCTGTGGGGGAGGATCACCTCCCTCAACCAGCTGGCCACACTCCCCCCAATGCATCCCAGGACACTATTGGCCCTCCTGGCTGCAAGAGCACACTGCCAGCTCATAATCAACTTATCATCCACCAATACTCCATACAGTGGACTGTCTATTCATTGAATTTTAAAAATAGCCTGACTCCATCATCTCTTCAAATACCTTGTAGGTACCTGAAGACTGTAATTAGATCTCCACTTAGCCTTACCATCTCTTCTCCAGACTAAAAAAGCCCAGTTCTTTCAGCCACTAATCATATGTCTAGTGCTCCAATCTCCTCCTCACTTTTGACTTTCTCCTTATAGTCAACATTTGCCCTGCATGGGGAAACCAAAACTAACTCCGTGCTGCAGATGTGGCTGCTGCTAGAGCCAGCTCAATGGAAAGATACACAGTTTCATTCTTTGTTGAGGTTTTTTATATGCTGGAGATGGTCACACCATTGAAAAGGAACCTGTCCTGTGGTGTTTTGCAAACGCCACTGTACTTGTTCAAGCAGACCTGTGCAGTCTTAAGCAGCAACTCAAAGCACCCTGACAACCCTCTTCACACCAGTTGCCACATGAACTCTCTGCACACACTGTGATCACAGTGCTTCTGCTTACTGGCCTCTACAGATGCCAGTTAAATATGAAGCCATATTTCAGTCTACTCTAACCACTGAGATTTTCTTACTTGGCAGGCAATTGTTTGCACTGCCTTCAGTTCCCAGCTGTGTGTCACGGTCCTCATGAAGGCTACAACTGGAGCACACTTCCATGCTCCAAAAAGGAAACAGAATCTTAGCAAAGGACAAGTTGAAGGAATTTCTTGTTTCCTGTACTTATTGTCAGGGATCTGAGTGCAAGGCACTCCTCCAGTCCCAAATCTAGGGATTTGACTGCCTGGGCTTAGGGCCAGCATTTGGTGCAGCTGTGTGGCTTTAAGTCAGGAAAAAGAGACATTTGAGAACGACCCAAGAGAAGTGGCCATACGGCCACATCTGAACTATGACGAGTACCCTTGGTCATCTCCTGAGCAGCCTTGGGGCTGTGCCTGTTCCTGGTCATGTAACTCTCTGATCCTGCCCTGGCACTTTTGCTGACAGTTGCCAACACATGACCCCCACAGGGCCCTGGTCCTGGCCTGGCCCAGCTTCCTTGGGCTCAGTTTACTGGGGTGCAGGGGGACTCTGTCTGCCAGGGAGGGATGAGAAGGGTCCTGCCAGCCTCTGGGCACCCATGCTGACCCTCGACAGATACTCAGATATGTAATACTCAACTGCTAACACAGTGTAGTCCAGAACATGTCTCCTCCTCTACCACCCCATTTATTTCAATTCAGTTTCTTCAGGCTATTCAATTCGTGGTTTGGGTGCAAGTTTTAAAGTTTCCACAAAAGCTTTCAATAAATATAAAAAAAGATAGCTAAAACATCATTGTACTGCAAATATCTAGTGTTAGAAACTGAAACTTGTCCTGAATGCCCTTGCTTTTTTAAAATGTTAAGAAATTGTGTCTGAATCTTTCTTTTGTAATCTTTCACACACACCCTGAAAGGAAGAAGGTAGAAAAAAACCACAAAACCCTAACTCATTTTTCACGAAAGAAAATATTTTTTTTTTAAACAAGATTTATCATGTTGTACCTATTCAATGTTTTCACCAGAATATTGGTCTTTCAGTTGTCCTAAAGCATCAGGCTGCATTAGGACCATCAATATTTTATTATGCGTATCACAAAACCACAGTAAATACTCCAGTTTTTTGAAGTGTGGAATGAATCATAGCTCTGTTATCTCTTGTTTTCAACCCAGTTAACAGAAAGAAAAAGATACCTGTATGTGGAAATTGCAAGATACAGTCAGTAGCAGAAATAGGTCTGAATGTTCTCTGTTGTTCAGTCCTTAGAGAATTCCTGTCAAATTCCTCTACTAAAATCAATCATTTCTTAGTCATTCATTAATGTGCAAAAAATACCAGGTTTTAATACTTTTACTTGGTTTATAATTATTAGCAGCTTTATTGAATTCTTTAAATTTTGACCTTGGCCTTTTTGGCTTTTGTTTCAGAGCATTCAAACCTTCACAGTTTCCTCTGAATTTATCAAAATAGTTCCATTTTTCTGTTCCTCCTGGCTACAAATGAGTGGAATAATACTTTTTATTCTCATGTCAGAACTGTTTAGAACTCTTTTAGACATTGCACTTTATCTAAGTTTTGATTTTCCATGGGTTTGAAGGGGCCTTTTTTTTGGTGTCAAGATCACAGAGAGCTGAGGAAAGCTATCAAATTGGTGAAAATTACCTAAAGAAAAAAAATTCACTCTCTCTTGGGTTTAGAAAACAAAGGCAAAAGGCAGGTAATAAATGTAAAGCAATCCCTTTCTTCAGATTATACCATTATACAAAAAAAAAAAAAAAAAAAAAAAAAAAAAAAAAAAAAACAACCAACCCTGATCCTAAATGCTAATTTTATTTCTTGGCCAGTGATAAGCTGATAAACTAACTGCCGTAGTGGAAAAGATAAGGTGCAAAGAAGCTGCAAGCAGTAGGTACAGTCCTACTGAGTGGCTCCCCACTGGAACCAATTAAATCCCAACACAAATAGACTCTACTACACTCATCTTATTGGAATAAATTCTGGTTCTTCCAAAGCAAGGCAAGGACCGCTTAGGTGCAGAACTATAAGCAGAGTGTGATTTCAAGCATACCAATATAATTGTATGTAAATATACCCCAAGCACCGAATATCTTTGATGAGAAAATTTTCATAAAATTACCAGGATCATATTGAGTAACCAACCAGGAAGGTAAAAAAAATATATCAAGGCCTTCTCCCAAAAATTCACATTTCTCACTTCATAGAATCATAGAATAGTTAGGATTGGAAAGGACCTTAAGATCATCTAGTTCCAACCCCCCTGTCATGGCCAGGAACACCTCTCACTAAACCATGCCATCCAAGGCTATGTCCAACCGGGCCTTGAACACTGCCAGCAATGGAGCATTCACAACTTCCCTGGGCAACCCATTCCAGGGCCTCACCACCCTCACAGTAAAGAATTTCCTCCTCATATCCAATATAAACTACCCCTGTTTAAGTTTGAATGCTTTCCCCCATGTCCTCTCACTACAGTCCCTAATGAAGAGTCCCTCCCCAGTATCCCTATAGGCCCCCCTTCAGATATTGGAAGGCTGCTATGAGGTCTCCATGCAGCCTTCTCTTCTGCAGGCTGAACAGCCCCAATTTTCTCTGCCTATCTTCATATGGGAGGTTCTCCAGTCCCCTGATCATCATCGTGGCCCTCCTCTGGACTTGTTCCAAGAGTTCCATGTCCCTTTTATGTTGAGGACCCCAGAACTGCACACAATACTCCAAGTGAGGTCCCACAAGAGCAGAGTAGAGGGGCAGGATCACCTCCCTCGACCTGCTGGTCACACTCCTTTTGATGCAGCCCAGGATACGGTTGGCTTTCTGGGCTGGAAGTGCACACTGCCGGCTCATGTTCATTTTCTCATCAACCAACACTCCCAAGTCCTTCTCCGCAGGGCTGCTCTCAATCTCTTCTCTGCCCAACCTGTAGCTGTGCCTGGATTGCTCCCACCCAGGTGTAGGACCTTGCACTTGGCATGGTTAAACTTCATCAGGTTGCCATCAGCCCACCTCACAAGTGTGTCAAGGTCCCTCTGGATGGCATTCCTTCCCTCCAGCGTATCAACTGAACCACACAGCTTGGTGTCATTCGCAAACTTGCTGAGGGCGCACTCAATCCCACTGTCGATGTCACCGACAAAGATATTGAACAAGACCGGTCCCAACACTGATCCTTGAGGGACACCACTTGTTACTGGTCTCCAGCTGGACATTGAGCCATTGAACAAAAACACAGACAGGAAAAGCTTCTACTCTGTAGAAATTATAAAACATAATATTAAATCTGCACTAAAATGAATTAAAAAGAAGGAAAGGGAGCTGTGAATGTTCAGTAATCATTGACCTAGTCAAGTCAGCTATGCCTACACAGAATATTGGTCATATAAATCCTCCCTATTATCAGTTCATATTTTCATGAAGAAAACTTGACTGATAGTGATTTGCACAAATTGTATATAAATATATGAAGTCTTAGAAACAGGCACATTGAGAAAAGCTGCCTGGACACATTTGTAAATCAAATCCAGTGAAATTCATCTGCAATATGTGTGTATTAAATCAGGTGAAACAATATGGCGTTCTGTTTCCCACTGGTTAAATTCAGGAAAAAATATATTGACAATTTATTAATCATGAGACCAGATAAATAAAAAACCTGCTTGTACAAGTCATGTGGAAAATAATAGGGTTTAATTTTTTTGTGACCCCACAGGATGTTACATGTCCTTTCTTGTCTTGGTTAGTTATGAAGTAAATATGTTTAATTCCATATCATCTGTAACTCTGAAATCTTTTCAAGTCAATATTGCTTTTTTTCCTGTGGTGAGTTGACCCTGGCTGGATGCCAGATGCCCACCATCAAAGCTGCTCTATCGCTTGCCTTCCTCAACTGGACAGGGGGAAGAAAATATAACCGAGGGCTTTTGGGTTGAGATAGGGTCAGGGAGAGATCACTCAACAATTACCATCAAAGGAAAAACAGACTCAACTTGGGGAAATTAGTTTAATTTGTTACCAATCAAATCAGAGTAGAATCATGAGAAATAAAGGCAAATATTACAAACACCTCTCCACACCTCACTTTTCCCCAGGCTTAGCTTCACTCCTGATTTTCTATGCCTCGTCTGGCACAGGGGGCTGGAGAATGGGAGTTGTGTCAGTTCATCATATGGCGTCATGGCCGCTCCTTCCTTCTCAGGTGGAGGACTCTTCACACCCTTCCCCTGTTCCAACATGGGGTTCTTCCCACAGGAGGCAATCCTTCATTATCTTTTCCAGCTTGAGTCCTTCACACAGGCTGCAGTTCTTCATGCACTGCTTCAGTGTGGGTCCCTTCCATGGCATGCAGTCCTTCAGGAACAGGCTGCTCCAGCATGGGTTCCCCACAGGGTCGCAAGTCCTGCCAGCAAACTTGCTCCTGTATGGGCTCTTCTCTCTCCACAGGTCCACAGGTCCTGCCAGGAGCCTGCTCTAGTGTGGGTTTTCAATGGAGTTATAGCTTCCTTTGGCCATTCACCAGCTCTGGTATGGGGCTGTCCACAGGTTCCAGGTGGATATCTGCTCCACCATGGACCTCCATGGGCTGCAGAGGCACAGCCTGCCTCACCGCACTTAGCACCACAGGCTGCAGGGAACTCTGCTCTGGCACATGGAGTACCTGCTCCCCCACCTTCATTGGCCTTGGTGTCTGCAGAGCTGTTTCTCTCACATACTCTCACTCCCATCCAGCTGCAGTTGTGCAGTGTTGGTTTTTATGTTCTCCTTCTTAAATATTGCTGATGCTGTCAGATTTCAGGAAATGGACTTTGACCTTTTGAGGGATCTGCTTGGTGGAGTACCGTGGGATAAGGCCCTGGAGAAAAGAGGGTTCCAAGAAAGATAGTTGCTGCTCAAGGATTACATCCTCAAACCCCAGGAGCAATGTATCATGACAAAGAGGAAGACAAGCAAAAATGCAAGTAGGCCTGCATAGATGAATAAGGAGATTCTCAACAAACTCAAACACAAAAAGGAAGCTATTGAGGGTAGAAGCAAGGACAAGTAGCCTGGGAGAAATACAGGAATTGTCCAAGCAGCCACAGAGCAGGTTAGGAAAGCTAAAGCCCTGATCTGGCCAGGGATGTCATGGGCAACAAGAAAAGCTTCTGTGGATACATCAGTGATAGAAGACAAGGGAAAATATGGGCCCTCTCTAGAAGGAAACAGACCTGGTTTCCTGTAATATTGAGAAGAATGATTACTGAATAACTTTTTTGCCTTGGTCTTTACGGGTGAGTAAAGCCACACCCCCCAAGTCGCAGGAGACAAAGGCAGGAAGAATGAAGATCCAATTGCTGCAGGAGAAGAACAGGTTCAAAATCATCTAAGGAACTTGAAGGTGTACAAGTCCATGGGACGTGATGAGGGGCATCTTTAGGTCCTGAGGTATAACTGGCAGATGCAGTTGCCAAGACTTCATCTATTATATTTGAGAAGTCATGGCAGTCCAGTGAAGTTCGTGCTGACCGGAATAGGGGAAACATAACCCACATTTTTCAAAAGATTAAAGAAGAATACCTGGAGAACTACAGGCCAGCTGATCTCACCATGGTGCCCAGAAGTGTCATGGAGCAGATCCTCCTGGAAACTGTGCTAAGGCCCATGGAAAAATAAGGTGGTGACTGGTGACAGTGAACATGGCTTCACTGTGGGCAAATCATGCCTGACAAATTTAGTGGTATTTTATGATGTTGAAGACCCCTGTGCTGGAGTAGCAGCCTTCAATCTCCAACGAGTGCCCACCATTCTGCCTTGATAGGATGTGTCCCCTGACCTGTGCAGACAGACTGTGGAATATCTCTCCTTTGAAGAGGGACCCTCCCTGTACACAAGTCCACATGAACTGCTGCACACACTGGTGCTGCACACCCTGGCTGATGCACAGTACCCTGTTTGCCTGCTCAGTTCACTGTGCTCCTGCTTAGTTTAATAGATTCTTCATGTTGCCTCACAGATCACGCTTAGTAGTAAACTCAGATGGGAGCAATAGTATCTCATCTATTTGAATTCTGTTACCATCTCTTCATTTTCTCTGTCTGTTTTACATAATGCCCATAAAAGCATTTCGAAGAAAATACACTATCCAAGAATTCTGCTCAGCCCACAAGAGTAAAATTTTATTTCTGATTCCTTTATTTTTTTTTAAGTTGTAAGGAGTCTGTCACAATGTCAGAGAATGGAATATCTCTGAACTGTGCATTCAGCAGATTTCCAATGAGACGGTAGCTTGAAGAAAGGAATTGCTTCAGAAAAAGTAAAATTCCTATCTAGGATCTTATCCATGAGTGTAGTGGATGCAAGAATATCAGAGAATCAAAGTATATAGATTAGTCTTTCTCTTGCCTATCCCCTTCAAATATTAAACACTACTGCTTTAAGAAAAGAATAGAATTGAGGCGGTTTTGTGCTGATTGGATGTCCTTTTTAAATTAACTTAACATGTGACCAAATATTTAATAATGTTAATTCTATAAATAACTGGCTTGCTTCCTTAAAAATGAAACAAACCTCCACAGTGCATATGCAACTATTCACTCCTGTTGCACATCTAATCTTCATCTGCTGTATGTCTACATATTTGAGTATCTATAAACACAATAGCTATATAAATCATGTCACTTCAGTGTTTAGAGAATTCAGCATACAGGGGATGATCCTTTCTCTGGTGTACTTACAAGCTAAACAAACAAGAACTTTTGAGAGAAGTTGAAAAATTTTACTATCTTTCATTTAGAAATAGTAGGGTGAAAAAACAAAACTAAAACCAAGCCACCCTTGAGCTGTACGGTCACTGTTAAAATGGATGAAGCTTACAACTGAAAGTAGTTATTCAAGTCGCAGTTTAGCTCTTTGGCCATGACACTTGTTTTCCTCTTTAGAAGACTATGGTATTTGTACCGGGAGGAGTTTCTCAGGAGGTGAAATCATCAAGTGATTGGTGGAGTAAAGAAACCTATTAAAAGAAATTCCCAACAAGAAGCTGGGGGAGCCATCTCCCTCTAACACATTATCAAATACTCATGAATAAGTGCAGGCTACTCAATGCAATGCTAACGTGCTTGAATTATTTGTCTTTTGGTAGAAAAGGCTGTTTGTTTCTCCCTGTGCCATATTACAGCTGCCTAAGAGAAAAATAATTAAATGAAAAAAATTTTAATTGATGACTATAACTCATTTGTTGCTGAACAAAAAGTTGTCAAGCAAACAAAAAGACGACATTGTAATCTCCTAGTGGATGATAATTTATCCTTTATTCTCCCTCATACTCTATGTTTCTATTTTGAAACTACCATTGTCATTTGTAATACATTGACTTTCTAAAAGATTGTTCTATCTATCGTCATTTAAGTGAAAGCTTTAATATATGCCAAACTACTTTCTCATCCCTGGTAACCATTTCATGACTAAAACTTTTCAAATAAAGTATTTGTAGCTGCAGTGACACAATACTTAAAGTAAATCCAGAGCTAGGCACAAAGACCCATTATCCCTTCAGTTGCTTGGTTGAACAACCCTTCCAATATTTAAATGGACTTTATAAAAATGCAAAATTTAAATGGGTTTATAGTGGAATACACTTTCCACAAAAGCATCCTGTAATAGTATCATAAAGCTTCCATATCAGAAAGTATTTTCTTGTGTTTGTTCCTGGGCCACCACCAGACAAGGAAATTCTGAGGTAATGAATGCC